>JAJONR010002408.1:42500-108213 GCA_029582245.1 Solanum etuberosum | reverse complement strand
CCCCCCCCCCCCCCCCCCCCCCCCCCCCTCTGCATATTTCTTGTTGCATTTTTAAATAATATAGTGAGTATAAAAATTTAATATGTCAAGGTTAATATCAAAACTAAAAAGTAGTTGGCGAACGGGTTTCTTTTTAAAAAATGAATACATATGAAGATCGAGAAGGGATTTTTTTAAACATCTTAACTAATATAGGTATATATACCCGCTTACGTGGCACCCTTAGAATTTAGGAATTCACTTTTGCGTTTTCCTTCATACTTTTAGGTTTTTCACCCTTATTTTATTTTTACCTTTAAACCCGCTTCTTTAACTCTTGTATCCCCTCAGACTATGTATCCCTTCGGTTGCATCTCTTCAGGAACTACCTTTAAAACTATGAAAAACCTAGGGGAGGCAAAATCAAACCCAACCCGACTCAAACCATTTAAGTTTGGGTTGGTTATTGACCCACCCATTTGTTAGCTCAACCCAACCCATTTCAACCCATTAAAAATTGGGTTGATATGTAACCCAAATTATTTTTTGAGAAATCTTGTCAAAATATTTTTAAAAAACTTTTTTTTTAATTTTACATATTATATATAGTTATAATAAAGAAAAAGATAATTTTATTAGGTACTAAAAGCTTGAAAAATAATAAATAAATCTATTAGAACTTATTAAAAATTTGGACGGGTTGGGTGATGACCCATTACTGACCCGTTACCAAACCTATTTTGATCCAAATGAATTTGTGTTGGGTTGGGTCTTGACCCGTTTATTGTCTTAATCCATTTTCACCCGCTCAAATTTAACCCAACCCGCCCAATTGCCAACCTTATGAAAACCATACCCATTGTTGTATCTTCTTCTTTGTGACAAATTTAATTCCTAATTTCTATGGAACTTCGCCAATTCCTTGGAAGTCTACTTTGGATCTTCACCAAAAAAAATAACGAAATTAAATTGTAATTTCCTTGAAGTTTTTTCCTCCAATCAACAATTCAAAAGAAAATCTATTTCAACTGTTCAATTCTTAAACAACTGATCATCACCATGACAATTTTATGGTTCGTACCTACTTCTTTTTGTTGGATTTTTCCTTTTGTCATTACTTTTTTCGACAACTTACGTTAGTGTTTTATTCAATGATCTGTAAAATTTTATATTTTATGAAATTTTATTGAATTACTTTTGTGTTTTTTGTTATGAAAACATTTTAAACATTGTTGATGGAATCAACATTGAGGAAGATACAACAAACAGAAAATAAATTCCACCGCAAATTGATAAGGTACTTGTACTTATTAATATATTTTATTGGGAATAGAAATATTGTTGTATTAGTCATATCTCCAAAATAATGATGGAAAATTCACAATCCTTCGGAAAAGTTACAACTCTTTGAAAAGTCACAACCCATCGGAAAAGTAACAATCCTTCAATGTGAAAAGGCAGCTGATTTTAATATAACTTATAATATAATAAATATAGTATGGAATAGTTTGTAGTATTTGGGCTAAGACTTTTGATATTAGTACTTATCTCGCTTCTTTGGGATTATCAATAAATTGGAACAATGGTCTACAAAGTTGCTTAAAAAAATATAGTATGAAATATGGAATATGTACTAAATTAAGTGTTAAGAAGAAGAAGAATAGAAATCTTAAAAAATTTGTGGTTTGAATACGTGAGAGAACCCATCTATTTATAGGCAACAAAGAGTAGTATGAACAAGTGCATATTGTACCTTATCAGAAAAGTCACAACCCTTCTGTAAAGTCACAACTCTTTGGAAAATTCACAATCATTTGAAAAAGTCACGACTCTTTGGAAAAGTAACAATCTTTGAGAAAATTCACAACTCTTTGAAAAGTCACAACCCTTTGGAAAAGTCAATCCTTCAATATGAAAAGGTGTCTTCTTTTAATATATTTTATATTATAATATAAATAAATCACTTTGGAACAGTCACAATCATTCAGAGAAGTCACAACTCTATAGAAAAGTAACAACATTTGAGAAAAGTCACAACTCTTTGGAAAAGTAACAACATTTGAGAAAAGTCACAACTCTTTGAAAAAGTCACAATCCTTCAATGTGAAAAGGTGTCTTCTTTTAATATATTTTATATTATAATATAAATAAATAGAGAATATGTACCAAATTGGGTGTTTTAAGAAGAAGAATATAAAACATGGAAAATTTGTAGTTTAAAATTGTGATGAAACTCCTCTATTTATAGCCAACAAAGGTAGTATCAACATGTACTTATTCTACTTTATCATAAAAGGCACAACTCTATCAGAAAAGTCACAACCCTTCAGAAAGGTCACAAGTCATCCAAAAATTCACAACTCTTTAGAAAAGTCACAACCATTCGGTAAAATCACAACTCTTTGAAAAAGAAATGTGACTTGGTCTATTCATAATTCTTTAGTTGTTCCTTTTTTTTCAAAAATAATGTATTTCAAAATATATTCAGTTTTATATATATGATTGAAAAGTTTTTAAAAACTTTATAAGATTTTTTTTTACGATTTACTAGATCTAGAATAATCAAGGAACAAACATTTGAGAATACGAAGAGTTGATATCTTTTACATGATAAATTTATTGAAATGACCTCCAAGTAATTTAATTGTTTATTCCTCTTGTTCGTCATTTAGATCATTCTTATGACAACCCCAAGTCATTTGTGACTTGCTGGGACTGATAGTTTTGTCACTGGGTCGTTCGTTTGTTTTTTGTGCGAGTTTTAGTGTTTTGGGGCTTTTGAACCTTTAACAGTAAGTTTTGATCAAAAGTTCAAGAAAATAACCTTAGAATATATAATTCTAATAATTTCTTCTGCTCCTGAAGGGTCATTTTAGGCTAGTAACATGGTCGGCATGACTCTCGAGGCTTACAGTGCGAGGTTGTGCGATTAGATTTTTTAGCTTTCGATTTAAATCCTAAGTTTGACTTTAGCCAACATTCTCAGTAAATGAGCTCGGATGGGAATTTTGTTAGCGTGATTAGCTCCAGAATGTTGAGCTTGGTCTAGAACGATGCTTCATTTCGATCCCGAGGCTTCCAAATTTTGAGCCACCTTGTGGATTTTGTCTTAAAATAGAGTTGGGTGTCGGACCCATATTCTGTCAAGACGACCCGGTATGGAAGTTTGGACTACTCTTTTGAGTACAGAATGTCGAATTTTTTAGGGTTGCATATCTCGTTTGAATGCACGGGGTTTCGAACAAATTCAGAACGCCCCATCAGATATTTGGGAACTTTCCAAACTAGTTGATATGCATCAGCTGGTGGAGGCCATTTTTTACATTTACAGGCTCGTATCCGCGTTCATGGAGGTCAGGTGACCTCAGGGCCGTGTTCGTGGGGCTCTGGCCATGATCAGAGAGGCCTTATTCGCGGGGTCCCTATCGCGATTGCAGGGATCAAACTCCCCCTTGGCCGCATTTTTGGGGCCCTCATCACGTTCGTGGAGGTCTCTCTGCATTCGCAAAGTGGAATTTTGTCCAGTCTTTTAAATAAGACTTAGATGCGACCAGCTCTAGGTTCAATAATTGAAATTGAGTTTTCTCTCTCGGTTGGAGTCAGAATTGAGCGATTCGAAGTTCCACATGTCCATAATTTCTGAGGCTTCATTGTGGAATGACCGGAAAATGTTGGGGAACCTCCATTCGAGGTGAATTTTGTGGTTTAGCTGCTGCCCAATCCTTCTCTTTAGTTTAATTGTGGCCTTTTTTCCATGTTCTTGTTGTTCGCTGATTCGAACCTCTGATTTAGTTCAATTTTAAATTGCAAGTTTGGGAATAGTTTAGGACCTCTTGACAAAGTCAATTTTGGAAATTCTTGCATGGGTCCCACAATTCTGGATTTTCTCAAAATTTGGTGCGTTTCTGTTTTATTTGATTTTGGTGTCAAAAAGCCCGTGCTAACGTTGTGATCCTATTTTTGATACCATGGCGGTGTTCAGAGGCTGTTCGGAAAGGAAAAGCGTCGACCTTGTGATTTAGAACACACCCAGTCGGCATATAGGTTGGCTACGACTTCCTTCATAATTAGATTGATCTTGAATGCGTGAATTCCTGATGATTAGAGTGAATTGGGGGCGGGTACCTAGTTATTCCTACTTCTCTTCTTAGATACCATGTTTTCGGACTAATTGTTATTGTTCCAATAATAGTACCATGCCAGTATGGGCTTTTATGAGAGTTGTTGCATGTTCTTGTTGTTTCTACTTGTGTTATTTCTAGTTTGTTGAGCATGTTTAGCCTTAGACTAGGACTAGACTTGCGTAGCCTTGCTTTTTCTCCAACGTCGTTTCAGACAGACTACATTCTTGTAGACTGGAGTGGCAGACTTGGTTCTGATAGTTTGAGCCTTAGCTTAGGCCTTTTTACAGCTTGTGGACTTTCTGTCTTCTCTCCCTATTCCTGCGGCTCTGATATGTTAGCATAGATTTTGCTCTTTCTCAGGATTAGAGTATTTCAGGCTTGGAGCCTTTTCGTGATTCTTTGTGAGTGGAAGTCGATCCATGGTGGCTTGAGATCCTTTTCAAAGTCGACTCACCCTAGGGTCACTCTTGTTGGCTGGGCGGCCCTGATATCTGAGATCCTCTTTAGAGTCCACACGCCCCTGCGTCAATCTTGCTAGCTGGGCTATGAGTTGATTGGCTGACTGAGCGACTTAGATTGATTGACACTATTGCTAGCTTGGCTGGGAGTTTACTGAATATAACAGTTACTAGGGCTGGGAGTAGACTTAGCTATTTTGTGTACCTATCAGACTTATGGGGGATCGTTCGAGTTTTATTTAAACTTTTGCATGACTATACCATCTAGGCTTATTGGGTCCATTTAGGTTTAGTTTAGATGTACTCAGATTTACTTTTGGTATGCTCTTGGATTTCTTTTATATCCGTTTTGACCTCTATTTGTGTCTAGATTCTACCTTTTCAGAGTGCATTACCTTTCCTTCTCAGTCGGCCTATGATGCTCACTAAGTAACTTTGTTTTGGTACTTATGCTACACACTGTATATTTTTCATGATGCAGGACCTAGTACAAGCTACCAATGGTGATCATTCATGCCATCTTTTATAGGTATTGGATATCGAAGAAGAGGATTAGCACTTGGCATCCTAGCTCAGCTTGTCGCCTTCTATATATAGGTTTAGCTTGTATTTTACCTCTAAGACGGCTTGTTGTGGTCCACTTTTGGAACTTATATTTTTTCATGTTAGACAGCTCTAAACTCGTGACTTCCGTATTATGCATAAGCTAGTTTTATTCATATGATACTTGACATAGCCTTATTGTATAGGTGAGGCACCATGTTTATTATATGATTACTGTTGGTTTAAACTAGCTTGAAGGTGATGTGATGCCTTGCATGTTTCAGCATGTGTACTCCAAGTTAACCTCGAAAGAAGTATTTAAACTCGAGATAGTAAGGTGGTAATTGAATTTAAAGGTCAAATTTAAGTGCTACGCTAAGGCAAAAGGGATTAATATTTAGAGAATGGAATAAAATGGTGAGTTTCTTGCTTGTCTTAGTTATACTACTAGGTGCATCGCCTACTTAAGCTATATGGATAAGGGCCCAAGGTTAATGGATCATATTTAGGCCTATGTTAGTGGACTCACTTGAGGCCCAAACTAAGTAAAAGAAAATGAAAATGAAAATGAAAAAAAGCCCAGCACCCAAATCTGCCAAGGCCCAACGTAGTTAAGCCCAACTAAGAAAAGGCAAGTAGGTGCATCACATAGTTTGACCTTTTGAGCAGCTTGATGTACATAAGCAGGTGCATCACCTACTTAACAATATATGGCCTAAAATTGGCCAAGAAAGTCGGCCAATGCACCTCTCTTTTAAAGGGATAAAGATCACTGTTTAACTTGTGAAATTTCAGATTCATTAAGTTTCTCTCTTGGTCTTTCTTTACTTCACACAGCAGCCCTAAAACACCATAGGGTTATTGAATATTGTCCCCCTTTTCAAGTAAAAGTTTGAAGGAGAGTTTAAGTTCATGAAGTACAAGTTTAGAGGATAAATTTCCAGAAACTACGGTAAGGCTACTGCCCATTTTTGCCTTGTGTATTGTTGTGGCTGCCTTGTGTATATTGTTGTTGCGGGTAGATTGGGTATCTTGGAAAAGGATGTATGAAGTTGTATTAATGTATAGAAGAAGGGTGTGGTGATTCACCATTTATGTAAGGGTTGTCTGGGACTACTGTCCGTCAAGTGTTTAGCTACTGTTTTACGAGGCCCTTAATGTGATTAGCTGCTAACATTAGTTTAATAATGACTTGTATTGTAGATTAACACCCAAAAAGGGAGTCTGAATCATGATAGTTGTATTGGTCAGAAAATAAGGTATGTAAGGCTATTCGATTCCATATTCCTTGGCATGAAATCTGATATTTTCGATAAATAACAATGAAGTGAATTTCCTAAGTTATATTCCTAAGAAAGGAAACATAATGGCAGCGTACGATCTCCAATATAGTTAACAATATTTTCCCCTCTCCTTAGAGTGTCAAATTACTTCATTATATGTTCATTACTCTACATTTTTGTAATTATCCTTCTCCTATTTGGTAGTATTGAAGTGGTATTTGCAAAAGCAAGCTTGGTGAATTCTCCCCGTAGTCAATTGAAGTCAATTGTTCCATTTAAGCTCATAAGAAATACATTGATGTTACATCTAACCTTACGTCATTGTTACTGCCTTGAAGTAATTATTCTCATGTTTTCTACTACTGGTTCGTAATTCCAAATCTCAAAAATGATTATGACCACCAAAACAACAATCTCATATATTAAAGAAACAAAGTCAAGCAATCTGTATATTTATGGGTGGCATCCCAGGGGAAAATGCCTAGCATGCGTCGATCCCATTTGGTATAGAAGGGTGGAAGCTCAGGGGTGAAAGCCTAGCATAGGCCGATCCCAATTTTTGTAATTATGAGGACATCATCCCAGGGGTTAAAATGCCTAGCATGGGTCATCCTCTTCTACCACTGATAAGCTGGTCATTTGTATCACATGCCTTATAAAGATTATAAAGCAAAGAAAAGTAAAGAAAATAATGTAACATTCATGATCCCACAAGAGTAACAAAGGTGGTCTTCTATTATGATCTATGCACTTATATATTGATACTTGATTTCATATGAGCCCTTCTTTCATTTATGCTATTGCCTTACATATTAAGTACACATTTCGTACTAACGTCCCTCGCGAGGGACGCTGTATTTCATTCTGCAGGCATAGGTACTTCTATCTAGTAGACCTCCTCAATAGGAGAACACGACACTCAGCTACTTTTGGGGAGCTCCAAGTTGATTCGGAGCATTACCGAGTCCTAGGTAGATTCATTTTGGTATTGTGTCGTAGTTAAGGTTAAGGCGGGGTTTGTCCCGACCTACTATAAGTTTGGCTATCTTATAGAGGCTTTTTAGACTAATGCATAGCATGGAGTTATGGTTTGTTCCTTAACAGTTGTGGCCTCAACGGCCGAGTCATGTATATATATTTTGGGCCAACCTATGTTGTTCTTTTATAATTGTAGCTTATATGTATACTTGTTAGAGCTTCGTGATTGTCTTAGCTAAACGCATGGTAGGTATAGGTTATATGTGGGTTCTCTCGGGCCTTTACGGCATCTGGTGCCTGTCCGTCTCAATGGGATTTGAGGTGTGACAAAAGTGATATCAAAGCAGGTCATCTTAGGGAGTCTACAAAGTTGTGTCTATGTAGAATCTTGCTTATGGATGTGTTGTGCACGACATCTATAGGCAGGAACCTATGGGACATTTAGGAGTTGTCTCTTTTCTTTCATCTCTTAGATCGTGCAGTAGAAGCAATGTTGTAGGTGAATCGTATCTAACTTCTGAATTTCTTTATTATAGAAAAGATGATGGTTACGAGAAGGAGTAAAAGTACAGGTAAGCAAATAGATGTGGTTGTTGGAGAAGGAACCAGCCAATCACCACCTAGGCATGCTGAACAAAGTGAGGCTCATGATGAGTCTCTATCACAGACTTCCCTGACACCTCCATCTCCAGAAGATCTAAGGAGGGAAGCAGCACCTTGAGAACCCCCTATTAATGCTACAGAACAAGATTTAAAGAATGCGGTCCAATTATTAACTCGTATAGTTATTGGCCAAGGGAAAGAGGGTCCAATTGCAGGTACTAGAGGTGCAGACAGGGCAGCTAGTGTATGGATACGTGATTTTCTTAATTTGGACCCTCCATCATTCACCGGGTCAGATCCTAATGAAGAACCGCAAGACTTTATTGATCAAATCCAGCGGACTTTAGATGTTATGCATGTATTGGATAAGGAAGAAGTTGAGCAAGCAGTATGTAGATTAAAGGGTGTGGCCATTTTGTGGTACGAGTCTTGGAAACAATCTAGGGGTACATGTGCACCTTCAATTATTTGAAAAGAGTTCAAAAAGGCGTTCCTTGACCATTATCTACCATTAAAGATTCGGGAGGACTGTGGAGATCATTTCTTAAATCTCAACCAAGGAAATATGAATGTGAGGGAGTACAGTCTCCAATTTAATTCCTTGTCCAGGTTCGCTCCTAATGTTGTAGCTACTATGGAGGATAGTGTTCATCGATACGTGGATAGATTGGATTCATATCTGGTTAGAGATTGTACCATTGCTTCGTTGAATAAAGACATGGATATAGCAAGAATGCAAGCTTTTGCACAACAGTTGGAGGATCAAAGACAAAAAAGAAGGACCCAAGAGTCAGAAAAAGGGCAGTCCAAGAGAGCCAAATCCACAGGGCAGTTTACGCCATTCCAAGGTGAGTTTAGGCCACAGTTCTTTAATATACCACATAGGCCATCATCTTCCTACTCTATAGCTATTGCCCCACCTCGGTTTCAAGAGTATAGGGACAATCAGTTTGGGCAAAGAGGTGAAGGCCAAGGTTCATGAACAGCGGGGCACCAAGAGTAGGGAAGTATGAGCCAGCCAAACCTCCTCGAAATTCTTCTAAACAATATGGAAGAAATCATTTAGGTGCATGTCGGTTTGGGATAAATGCTTGTTTTGGGTTGGTACACTAGGTCATATGATGAGAAATTGCCCTCATTTGGGCATGGGTGGTGTGGCACAACCTACTAGATCAGTTGCTGCATCATCATCATCGACACCTTCTTTAGGTAAGGGGACAGATACCTACTGGTTGTGGTAAAAGAGTTAGGGGAGTAGCTGATTCTAGTGGAATTTAGAATTACACATATGCTCTAGGGGATCAACAAAATTTGGAAGCTTTGCCGGATGTGGTTACAGGTACATTGTCCATCTTTTTACATTTTGTATATGCATTAATTGATCCAAGGTCTACATTATCATATGTTACTCCATTGATTGTTGGGAAGTTCAAAAAAACACCAGAATTATTAGTGAATCCATTTAAAGTGTCTACACTGATTGGTGAGTTTATTATACCTAGAAGGGTTTATTGTAATTGCATTGTAACTATTTGTGATCGTGATTCATTGGTTGACCTTGTTGAGCTAGAAATAGTAGATTTTGATGTTATAATGGGTATAGATTGGTTATCTTCTTATTATTCCACGGTAGATTGTCGAACTAAGAGGGTGCATTTCAATTTTCCAAAAGAGGCAGTCCTCAAATGGAAAGGTAATATTGGGGCACCAAGAGGTAAGTTTATTTCTTATCTTAAGGCAAAGAAGATGATGTTTAAAGGATACATATGTCATCTAGTAAGAGTGAAAAATATAGATACGGAGCCACCAACTCTTCAATCCATTCTGATAGTGAATGAATTTCCCGATGTATTTCCTGACGATCTTCTGGGTTTGCCTCCTGAACGAGAAGTAGAGTTTCGTATTGATGTGATTTCAGAAACTCAACCTATCTCCATCCCTCCATATAGGATGGGTCCGGCAGAATTATGGGAATTGAGGGAGAAATTAAAAAACTTGTTAGAAAAGGGATGCATAAGTCCTAGTATGTCCCCTTGGGGAGCACCAGTTTTATTTGTACGTAATAAAGATGGCTCGTTGAGAATGTGCATTGACTATCGAATGTTGAATAAGGTAACAATCAAGAACAAATATCCCCTCCCTAGAATTGATGGTTTGTTTGATCAATTACAAGGTGCTAAGTGTTTTTCAAAGATCCACTTGAGGTCGGGTTATCACCAAGTGAGGGTCAAAGATCAAGATATACCCAACACAGCTTTCTGAACACGATATGGTCATTTTGAGTTTTTAGTCATGTCATTCGGGCTAACAAATGCACCAGCAACTTTTATAGATTTGATGAATAGGGTGTTCAAGACATTTCTTGTTGTGTTCGTGATAGTATTCATAGTTGACATTTTGGTGAATTCAAGATCGGAAGAGGACCATACTAATCACTTGCGGCAGGTTTTACAAATTCTTCGTGATTGTAAGTTGTATGCAAAGTTATCTAAATGGGAGTTTTGGTTGAAATTTGTGGCTTTGGTAGGTCATATTGTATCTGATGAAGGAATAAGGGTTGATAGACCGAAGATAGAAACAGTGAAGAACTGGCCAAGACTTATAACACCTATAGAGGTTCGCGATTTTCTTGGATTGGCAGGTTATTATAGGAGGTTCGTTGAAGGATTTTCTTCTATTTCAACACCCTTAACAAAGCTAACATACAAAGTAAATAAGTTTCAATGGAGCAATGCATGTGAAAGAAGCTTCCAAGACCTGAATAATAAATTGACTTCTACGCCTATATTGGTACTTCCAGAGGGCACGGAAGGGTATGCAGTGTATTGTGATGCTTTGCGAGTGGGATTAGGATGTGTATTGATGCAACACAGAAAAGTAATAGCTTATGCCTCAAGGAAGTTGCGGCCACATGAGAAATATTATCCAATCCATGATCTAGAGTTAGCAGCAGTTGTATTTGCTTTGAAGATATGGCCCCACTATGGGCAGTCCGTGGAAAGATAAGGAATAACTAAGGATCTATACCAACTAGCTAGCTTGGGGGTTCACCTTCTTGAGTGTCCTGATGAACGGGTTATCGTGCAGAATGCGGCAGAATCTTCATAAGTGGAAAAAGTGAAAGAGAAACAATATAAGGACCTTATTCTATCACAAATTAAAGAGAATTTATGGAAAGGTATTACAATGGTATTTGAGCTTATGGAAGATGAAGTACTCCGGTGCCAAAACAGATTGTGTGTACCCAATATAGATGGACTAAGAAAGAGGATTATGACGGAAGCACATCATTCAAGATATTATGTCCATCTGTGGTCAACCAAAATGTATCATGAGTTGAAAGAAGCATGTTGGTGGGGTGACATGAAAAAGAACATTGCAGAATTTATGGCTCAATGTCCAAACTCTCAACAAGTTAAAGTAGAGCACCAAAAGCCCGGAGGTTATATGCAATGCATAGAACTTCCAATTTGGAAGTAGGACATGATCAACATGGATTTTGTAGCTGGTTTGCCTCGGTCATTTTGGAAGTTTGATTCTATATGGGTAATTGTTGATAGACTGACCAAATCAGCGCACTTCTTACCAGTCAAGACTACTTATACAGTTGAAGAGTATGCAAAGTTGTATATTAAAGAGACAGTTCATCTAAGTGGAGTGCCAATCTCTATTATATCTGATAGGGGAGCTCAATTCACTGCAAATTTTTTGAAGTCAATTCAGAAGAGTTTGGGAACATAAGTGAATTTAAGTACATCCTTTCACCCTCAAACAAACGGTCAGACAGAATGTACAATTCAAACACTTGAGGATATGATGTGAGCTTGTATATTAGACTTCAAAGGTAGCTGGGAAGATCATTTGTTGTTGATCGAGTTTGCATACAACAATAGCTACCACTCAAGTATCAAAATGGCACCTTATGAAGTTTTATATGGGAGAAAATGTAGATCATCAATCGGCTGATTTGAAGTGGGTGAAACTGCCTTATTTGGGCCAGATCTTGTTCATCAAGCTATGGAAAAAGTCAAGATGATACAACAACGGCTAGAAACAGCTCAAAGTCAAAATAAATCATATGTAGATGTTGGAAGGACCCTAGAGTTTTATATAGGAGATTGGGTGTTCTTGAAGGTGTCACCAATGCAAGGGGTAATGAGATTTGGTAAGAAGGGAAAGTTGAGTCTCTGCTATATAGGGCCATATAATATTACTCGAAGAGTTTGCCAAGTTGCATATGATTTAGAGCTACCTCAAGATCTTTCAATAGTTCATCTGGTGTTTCATGTCTCAATGCTTCTAAAATGCATAGGTGACCCATCTCGTATTACTCCTACAGAAGATGTACAAGTTATGGGAGATCTCACTTACGAAGAAGTACCCATTGCGATTATGGATCAACAAGTTAGGAGGTTAAGAAATAAATAAGTAGCTTCTGTAAAAGTACTATGGAGAAACCAACAAGTAGAAGAAGTTACATGGGAAGCGGAAAAATTAATGAAATTGAAGTATCCTCATACCTTCAAGACCGATGAGAAAGATGAAAATGTTGAATTGAAGGCATTGACAAATAAATATACGTTTATATGTATTATGGATTAATAGTAGTACGTAACATAGGCTTGAACTTGTTTGGGCTGGATAACTATGCTAACATTCGAGAACAAATGTTCTTAAGGGGGGAGGATGTAACACCCTGTATTACGCATAAGCTAGTTCTATTCATATGATACTTGGCATAGCCTTATCATATAGGTGAGGGACCATGTTTATTATATGATTAGTGTTGGTTTAAACTAGCTTGGAAGGTGATGTGATGTCTTGCACGTTTCAGCATGTGTACTCCAAGTTAACCCCGACGGAAGTATTTAAACTCAAGATAGTAAGGTGGTAATTGAATTTAAAGTTCAAATTTAAGTGCTACACTAAGGCAAAAGGGATTAATATTTAGAGAATGGAATAAAATGGTGAGCTGCTTGCTTGGCTTCGTTAAGCTACTAGGTGCATCACCTACTTAAGCTATATGGATAAGGGCCCAAGGTTAATGGATCAGATTTAAGCCAATGTTAATGGACTCACTTGACGCCCAAACTAAGTAAATGAAAATGAAAGTGGAAAAAAAACCCAACAGCCAAATATGCCAAGGCCCAATGAAGTTAAGCCCAACTAAGAAAAGGTAAGTAGGTGCATAACCTAGTTTCCTTTTGAGCAGCTTAATGTACATAATAAGGTGCATCACCTACTTAACAATATATGCCCCAAAATTGGCCAAGAAAGTCACCCAATGCACCTCTCTCTTAAAGGGATAAAGATCATATCCTTTGCTTCATTTTTTAACTTTTAAAATATCAGATTTATTAAGTTTCTCTCTTGGTCTTTCTTGGATTCACACAGCAGCCCTAAAACACCTTAGAGTTCTTGAATATTTTCCCCCTTTTCAAGTAAAACGTTTAAGGAGAGTTTAAGTTCTTGAAGTACAAGTTTAGAGGATGAATTTCCAGAAACTAAGGTAAGGCTAGTCCCCATTTTTGCCTCTCTTTACTAGTTTGGGGTGGAGAATTTTGGATATATTTTTCAAGAACTCATAGATGGTGATGAATCCTCGAGTTCAATATTATCCTATTATTCTGAAGGATTTTGGGGATTGATAGTGGTTGTCTTGTGTATATTGTTGTTGGGGGCAGATTGGGCATCTTGGCAAAGGATGTATGAAATTGTATTAATTTATAGAAGAAGGATATGGTGATTCACCATTTGTGTAAGGGTTGTCTAGGCCTACTTTCCGTCAAGTGTTTAGCTACTGTTTTACGAGGCCCTTAATGTGATTAGCTGCTAACATTAGTTTAATCATGACTTGTATTGTAGATTAACACCTAAAAAGGGAGGTTGAATCGTGATATTTGTATTGGTTAGAAAATAATGTACGTAAGGCTATTCGATTCCATATTCCTGGGCATGAAATCTGATATTTTCGATAAATAACAATGAAGTGAATTTCCTAAGTTCTATTCCTAAGAAAGAAAACATAGTGGCAGCATATGATCTCCAATAAGGTTAACAATATTTTCCCCTCTCCTTAGCGTGTCAAATTACTTCATTATATGTTCATTACTCTACATTTGTGTAATTATCCTCCTCCTATATGCTATTATAGAAATGGTATTTGCAAAAGTAAGCTTGGTGAATTCTCCCCATAGTCAATTGTGCCATTTAAACTCATAAGTAATACATTGATGTTACATAGCTCCTTACGTCATTGTTACTGCCTTGAACTTATTATTCTCATGTCTGCTACTACTGTTTCGTAATTCCAAATATCAAAAATGATTATGACCACCAAAACAACAATATCAAAGATTAAAGAAACAAAGTGAAACAATTTGTATATTTATTTATGGGTTGCAGCCCAGGGGCAAATGCCTAGCATGGGTCGATCCCAATTGGTATAGAAGGGTGGCAACTCAGGGGCGAAAGTTTAGCATGGGCCGATCCCAATTTGTGTAATTATGAGGACAGCATCCCAGGAGTTAAAATGCCTAGCATGGGTCATCCTCTTCTACCACTGATCAGCTGGTCATTTGTATCACATGCCTTATAAAGATTATAAAGCATAGAAAAGTAAAGAAACGAATGTAACATACATGATCCCACAAGAGTAACAAAGGTGGTCTTCTATTCTGATCTATGAATTTATATATTGATACTTGATTTCATTTGAGCCCTTTTTTCACTTATTCTATTGCCTTACATATTCAGTACATTTTTCCATACTGACGTCCCTCACTGGGGAAGCTGCATTTCATGCTGCATGCACAGGTTCTTCTAACTAGTAGACCTCCTTAATAGGTGCACACGACACTCAGCTACTTTTGGTGACCTGTAGGTTGATTCGGAGCTTTACCGAGTCCTTGGTAGATTTATTTTGGTATTCTATCATAGTTAAAGGTAAGGCGGGGTCTTTCCTGACCTACTCTACGTTTGTCTATCTTATAGAGGATTTGTAGACTAATGCATAGAATGGAGTTACAGTTGGTTCCTTAACAGTTGTGGCCTCAACGGCCATGTCATGTGTATATATTTTCGGCCTACCTATGTTGTTCTTTTAGCATTGTAGCTTATACGCATACTTGTTAGACCTTCTTGATTATCTTAGCTAAATGCATGGTAGGTACAGTTTGTATGTGGGTTCTCTCGGGCCTTTACGGCATTGGGTGTCTATCTGTCTTTATGGGATTTGAGGCGTGACACACTTGTACAAAGCTAATACCTAGTAGAGTCAAACATATTGGTGTTGAGTCGTACGTATTCTACCTGTGGGAGGCTACATGATGGCTTTAGAAATTCTTCTCTTTTGTATCGCCTTCATGCAGCGTGTGTGTTATTGGTTTCTTAAAATCTCATTTATTTCACTCTTTTCAGAGGATGGCTCGTACGCGTTGTGCAGCTGCTCAGGGTAGGGGTCGGCCTCCCCTACCTAGTAAGGGAAGCATCACCACCCTCTAGATAGAGATAAGGGTCCGAAGCCAGCTGCGGACCCTCTAGCTACTCAGTTTCTAGATCAATCGGTGGGATCGGGACCACCCCAGCCACCATCCAGACCAGCTATGGTTCCAGATCTCCAAGCAGCCATTACTCAGCTCCTGGCTATACTTGGCATGCAAAAGGCCCAAACACCATTACCAGCACCAACACCATCACCAGAACCAGCACTATTACCAACAGCCCGTCAACTAGACCATCCTACAGCAGAGGCACCTCGGGCCAAGGTACCATCTTGGGGGGCATACCTAGCCTATGATTGCGGCTGGAGCTATGCCTCTAGAGGAGCATAAGATGCTCGTGGTGTTCCTTAGACTCTCACCTCCAAGGCTTTCTAGGGTTGTGGGTGAGGATACCCATGAGTTTCTAACTACTTGACGAGAGCGGATTTATACTTTGATCTTACTGGAGTCGAGAGGAGTCAACTTCACAGCTTACCAGCTAGATGGGATAGCCCGATAGTGGTGGCGTACCTTCTTTGAGACCAAACTAGTTGGTCTCCTCTTATCACTTAGACACCATTTTCTAAGGTCTTCTTGGCGAGGTTCATCCCTTCCAGAGTTAGATATCATCTCCGGGATTAGTTCTCAAGGTTGGAATAGGATTTTATGACCATGTAAGAGTATATGGCGAGGTTCCACGAGTTCTCCTTCCATGCTACCATGATTCTAATCACGGATGAGGAGAGAGTCTGATGCTTTATTCATGGGTTGAGACTTCAGTTGTGGATTGAGACTTAGTCTATGGTCTCTGTGGATCGTTCTTTTCTAGATATTGTTGACCACGCCCAAACTAATCAGTAGCTTCATCGTGAGGCCCAAGAGGGCAGCGATAAAAGAGCTACATATAAGGGTAGCCACTGTGGGTCCCATTCCAAGTCCATAGAACCTTATGATAGGAATTGGCAGCGCTTTTAGTAGGGTCATCCTCGTCAGCCTATTCAGTCCTCATTTTAGTCTAGTGCTTCAGGCCGTGGTGGTTGTTCTTCTGGGAGAAGATCATCTCCAAGTTGCTTTAATTGTGGAGAGTTTGATCAGTGGGCCAGAGATTTCGCTTTGCGTAGGTGAATAGATCCCACTCAACAGGTAGCCCCACCAGCTCTACCCTCTCTACGAGCAACACCTCTAGTTAGGGGTCGATGTCAGGGTCAAGATTGTTGTAGTAGATAGAAGGGTATTCAAAGTGGTCACCAGGGAGATAGGTCCTGTGGTAGGACTAATGGATAGGGCAGAGGCAGACATGTCCATATATATGCAACTCCAACGACGGCGGAGGCTGAGGCATCGGATAATGTGATCACAGGTATGATTCTTTTATGCCATCAGCCTGCCTCGACATTATTTCATATGGGCTCTATCAATTCTTATGTGTTTCTTTATTATGCTTCTCATATAGGTAAGTGTTTTGAGGCTATGGCATCGCCCTTGCATGTGTCGACCCCCATGGGTGAGTCTTTAGTAGTGGATCAGGTGTTTTGATCTTGGTTAATTTTTATCTAAGGGCGTGACACCAGGTCTAACCTTATTATGCTTGAGTTTAACGTGATTCTTGGCATGGATTGGTTATCCCACTACCATGCGGTCCTAGATTGCTTCTCTAAGACCGTTATCTTAGTTATGCTCGTTATTCCCCCGATGGTGTGCCAGGGCTCTTTTAGTAACACACTTGTTGGAGTTATCTCTTTTGTTGGGCTCGGAGGCTAATTGTGGGTGTTTGTCTTATTTGGTTGATGTGTATGATGTGAGTAAGGAGGTCCCTCCAGTTGAGTCTGTTCCAGTTGTCCATGAGTTTGTAGATGTGTTTCCTACCGACCTACCTGACCTACCCGAGAGCGTGATATTGATTTCCTTATTGAGCTTGAGCCAGGTACTCAGCCTATTTCCATTCCATCATATTGGATGGCCCTTGCAGAGCTCAAGGAGCTCAGTGTTCAACTTTAGGATCTCTTGCGTAAAGGGTTCATCAGGTCTAGTGTATCGCATTGGGATGCCCTGATGAGTGGTAGATTTGCACTCATTTGAGGTCTATTTAGCTCAACAATTAGTGTCTGGAATGCCTAATTTTGTCATATTCTAATAAATTATAGCTGATTTGCAGCTATGAAGGCAATTTGACAAGGCAAGGATTTATGTTTGAAAGAATGGATAATAATACAAAAAAGAAGTGTAAACAATACATTATTGATCGCTTCACAAGAAGGGCAGATTGTTGATTGAGCACGACCTCACCCAAAATGACAATGCATAGCATTTGTGTCTATCGAATCATGTCAGCGGACGCCAGTAGAGAAGGCGATGCACCGAATGAGAAAGGCGTCCTTGATGAACATCACCCAAAATGACAGTTTGAAAAAAAAAACTCATTGCTCGAAAGGTGAACCAATGTAGTACTCGGTGATTCACCGAACGTGAAAGGCTGACTCAATCGAGTTCGCCATTTGAGGTTCAAACACCTGAATCCAAGAGCATGAAAAGGCAAGTTGAGAAGAAAGAAATGATTCACCAAATGAGCTCAGCGAGCCCGACTAATGTTGCAAATTGAGTAGCATATTGGATTTTGGGCCTAATTTTAGGAAATTATAAGTAGCCCAAAGGAGAGAGAAATTACAGGGGATGAGAGAGTGTATGAAGGAATTAGTTCTGAAATAGAGTTTCGAGAGACAACAATTTACTTTTATGAAGAAAACTTTCTAGTTTTTGGGGTTTTACAACTTAAGGTTGAAATTGACAAAATGTAGTTGAATCCAAATTGGATTTACTTGTACTTGCTTAATTTCATGTTACCCATGGTTGCTTCCATGAAAGGTATATTTTCTTTGCTTTTTGTGATGGATGTCTAAAATCTCAATATCTAGGGGTGCAATTATGGGGTTGGGTATTGATTTAATGTAGTGGGTATTGTTCTATGCTCTGTGTTGCTTCTGTTCATACATGAATTTATTCTAATTAGCATGGGGTTAATTATAGGTTAAGGTTTCAATCTAAATTTCTACTTTTGATCTTCGGTCGATGCTCGAAAGAGATTGATTGGAGTGGGTAATTAGTTAGATACTAGCAATTTAGGTTTGATGTTTGTAACTTTCTTGAAAATAGAGGTTATGGGCCAGATCTATTTTCCATAATTTCGAAATAGAGAATAGAGTAAGGTATTGGGTTGTTTAAATTGCCAATTAGATGAGATCAAAAGGAGATTTTATGCATAGATGCTTTGAGATCGAAAGATGATTAGCTTCAATGAAGATGACTTAGCTTATTCATGAATGTTCATCACTATAGAGCAACACAATTACCCCTATGTGACATCAATTCCAATCTCCACACCCCTATATTGCTTGTTAACTCTTTAATTCTTCGATATTTTTGTTTAATTGTGATAATTGATAATCAAAGCTTTTTATTAAATTGGTGGAATTATCCACCCACTTGTTCTTACTATTACAAATGAGCAATCTTAAAATCTAAATTTCTTGATAGAATTCTCCACGATATACCATTCTCTGTGGGATTCGACCCCGACTCTTTCTTGGGTATTTTTATTAACTACGACCGTTGTTCCTTTTAATTGGTTTTAAGGAGGACATTTGAGTGCTATCAAAAATGGTGCCACTTTCGGGGAGTGGTAGATTGTTGTTTGGTGTTGTTGTTGGCTGATTTGCCGATTTATACAATGAGTAACCATGGTAGTGACAATAATAGTCACTTTGGTCAAAATGACAACATTGGTGATTTGAATGATATGCACAAGAATATTATTCAATCCACGGGAGTAATCTGGGTACTTTCCACAACCGGGAGGGTTCACATAATCGGAACAATGATACAATTGCTCCTGATGAAAGGAAATTTTAGAGGCCTAGCTCATTAGGATCCCCATGAACACCTTAGGAATTTCATAGATGTATGTGGACCTTTTGTGTTCAAGAATATCTCTCAAGGGTCTTTAAGGTTGAGGTTATTCTCGTTCTCTTTAACAGGAGAGGCTACAAGATGGTTGGCAGAATTGCCAAATGATTCTATCACTCCGTGGGAAGAGCTAAATGATGCCTTCTTGGAGAGATTCTTTCCACCCTCGAAGATGGTTAAACTTCAGACTCAGATCCGAAATTTCAAGTGTATTGAAATTGAACCTCTACATGAGACGTGGCTAAGGTTCAAGAAGCTGCTTTTGCAATATCCAACGCATGGCGTTTTGGATAATTTGTTGTTGCAATATTTATGTTGCCGCCTTGATTCAGTCATTAGAGGTATGGCTAATGAGTTATTCCAAGGTGGATTAATTAGACAACTGTATGATGTGGCTGCTTTGTTGCTAGATTATATGACTAAGGTTAACTAAGCATGGCATACTAGAGAGGACCAAGTGCCTACTCTAAAATTGAGTTTGAGAAAAGAGCAAGTCGAAAAGAACCATGAAAGAGATGAAAACATGGAAAAAATGATGACTCAGCTCGATTTATTGTCTAAATATGTCATGGAAGGTGGACTCAAGTAGGTAAATGCGGTTGGAACCAATAGTGGGCAGTGCCCGGATGATGCCAAGCTTGAGACATTATACAATGAGGATGTTCAATACTTGGGAAATCAAATGGGGGGTTCTTGCACCAATTATCATAGACAAAGTTGGAACAAAGATAGAGATGGTGGTTGGAAAGATTGTCGGGGTGGAAATTGGAGAGATAAGGAGATGGAAAAGGATAGGTACGTACCTCCCCATGATCGTCCACTCCCAAAAGAACTAGCTGGGCTAGAAGGAAGTCGGACTGAAGACATGCTTGCAAGGATCTACAACAAGGTTAAAGGGTCTGATAAAGTGTTGAAGGAGTTGAAAAATTACTTCTCCACTTTATCCCAAACGGTGACTTCTCACTCAAATTCTATCAAGCAGTTGGAGACCCGATTGGGTCAAATCGCCACTCACCTCAATCCAAGGAAAAAGGAAACATTGCCTAGTGCACCATCCCAAACCCCAAGAATGATTGTTGAGATTGAGAACTATGTCCTGCCACGATTTTAAATAAGACACTTCTTGGAAGGCAACCCAAGTCTTAACTTTTGTTTTTATTGCTTTCAAAAAACGCGTGTTGTGAGTGCAGGTTGAGAAGAAGTTGAAAAACTAAAAAGGGAAGCATAGGCGATGCCAAGACCCAAACAGCAATACACTGAATGCATTGTGCAAACTCATTCTTGTCCACCTTTTGAGCTTGAATATAGGTGGAAAAGTGTACTGTCAGAATCGGCGATTAGAACTCCAAAAGACGATCCACCAAAGTGCACTATGTGTACTCTATCGGGTCCATCTAATCAGCCTTCAGGTTTGGTGTTTGTTCAGGCATGTTAGGCGAGCTTAAGCTCCAATTGTCGATTTTCTAAACACGTTCGGCGACGTTAGTCGTGACCGCCGAACAGTCCTGGTATAAAAAGGCCAAGGGTCTTTTCATATTCAAAAATCAAATCCTTTGATATCTTGAAGTCTTTTTCTCTCCTTTCTCTTGCTTTGCTTTTTTGAGTATTGTGAGCCTTCAGTGTGTAGTTTTTCAGAGTTTGAGGAGTGTGTTTTCTTGGATTTCAGTCAACCCAACCGCATTTCCTTGATTTTCTCAACGTTTTCCCCTACTAAGGTTTCTTTTCGAATTTTGTTGAGAATTTTAAGCTTTAAAGTGCAAATTGGGTGTGGGCTTGAATCCATTAAGTTTTATTCAACGTATAATTTTGTTGGTTGCGTTATATTGTATGATATGAACTATACCCATGAGATATTTGAATGTGTGTGCTTGTAAAATGAAAATCTTGATTGTGTTGGTTGAAATTTGAAATTGAGCTAATAAATATACTGGGTATGAGTCCAATTTAATGTGGGTGGAGTATGATTAGCCCATTGTTGACCCAATTGCATGATTTTGCCTAATGATAGACGGGGTAACAACTTTCTTAAGGGAAAATCATCAATTCGTGAAATACTTAGCAATATCTTGGGGAAGTCTGAGTACCCATGGGTAGATAAGCATATAGGTGGATTGTAATGATGGGGAAAATCATATTTATTGTACATGTTGGGTTAGCCATAAAATTAGGCACTGGTCTGAACACTTCCTGTTCGGCGGGGTTAACTTAGCTCGCCAAAGAGGTAAGGTGAATCGGTGAATAAGCCCCAGTTTGCCTTCTTTAGCATATTTATGACCTTGGGTAATGCCCCATTCGGTGGGCTTGTCTTAGTCCACTGAACCCATTTTCTGAATCAGCGAGTGGGAGTGGATATACCCTTGATGTATGTGTCTTTTTAATTTGCACTGTCATTTTCAGCGACTTATCTTAGCCCACCAAAACCAACTCGGTGAATCGCTGATTGGGAATTAACTCCATTTTTTATGCCTGAATCTTGAGATATTTGCTACTGTCTAATTCGGCGACCTCAACGGAGCTCACCGATCCTTTTTGGCAATCCGCCTTCCCGATAGGCGAGCCTCAAGAATGTTTTTGAAGTTCGATTCAATGTGCGTTTGATTTCAACTAACATTCACAAATCCTATGTTTGAATGTGTGTTTTGCAAGTAATGGCAAGAACTAAAGGAAAGTGAGTGGTTAGATCTCATTCTGAATCAGACATAGATTCTCCTCCTCCTCCACAAAAGAAACAAAAGGGCATATCCATTAATGAGCCTTTGGAGGCCCCTCGTGCCCAACAAACAAATCCTTAGACCCCTACCAAGGGGGATAAGAAAGTGAGAAAGCATATTTCCACCAAGTAGGTGAACGTTCGCCCAAAGTTAGAGTCGCCTCCACAAGATCCTAACCTTGCTTCCCGTGTTCTCCCAATAATAGCTCCAAGGGCTTTAAATAGGCTCAAGATGGAAGGAGAACGGACTATTTTGGAGGAGTGTCGACTCTCAACTGATGGAGTCATGAGTGACTACCCGGCCATTTGGGAAACCATCAAGTACCACAGGTTTGAGAAATTTAAAAAGCTTAGACAACCTTATGTGCCAAAATGGGTGCGAGAATTCTATGATGACTATGCTAAGTTGCCCAAGAAGAAAAAGGGCACTATCTGGAAGACCGTAATTGAAGCGGAAGTGAGGTGTAAGATGGTTCAGTGTCATGCAGGTGAAATTAACAGAGTATTGTGCACCCTATCAAATCATGCTGATGATTACAAGACTCGGATGCATAGAAATTTTGATGCATTAAAGGGGTGGTTAGCCCCTCTAATATCCGATGAGTCTTCTCTCTTTGAAGGCTAAAAGTGCGAAGATAGAGAAGAAGGACATGAACATTGTGGCACGGTACTGGTACGGGTTTATTAGCAGCAATATTATGTCATCACAAGCAAATCAATACTCTGACATCCAAAGGCAGTGCTAGTGGGCACTATCATTGAAAAGGAAAAAATAAATGAAGGTTCCATCATTTTTGAAGAGATGTTGCAATAGGCTAGGCAAGAGTAGACCTCTCTCCCTTTCCCAGTGCTTATTACGCAGTTATGTGTGAGATCGAGAGTTCCCTTTTGGGGGAATATAGATATGAGGATCACACCGACCTCTTTCAGTGACATTTGGAGGATTGAGGCTCAGTATTTGTGGGATGATACGGCTCGGAAGAAGCCACCACCACCAGACTTGACGACCGTGGTTGATCCCACCACACTAGCAGTTGAGGCTAGAAAACCTACTCCTTTTGTGGAGCAGGCAGGTATTTCCACACCTTCTGATGTACCTTTCTCTACTATTACCCCTACTGCATCTATATTTATTGCTTCTGTTGTGAGACCTTCCCCCTCTCCTATCACCCGTACCCCCTTGAACTAGGCCTTAATTTCTTAGATGGGAAGCCTTGCCCAGTCGGAAGATGTTAGAGTCGCACGGGTTGAGATAGAGATGCCCAAGATCATTGATAGGGCCATTGAAATGACATTAGATCCGTTGATAGAGAGAATGGTTAGGTGAGAGGGGTGGATTGAGAGTCATAGTGTGAGATTGGATAACCTCACAACGAGATTAAAGACCCAAGAAAAGGCCAAGGGTAGCTCTGGTGCATTCGACACCATGAAGAATGAGCTTTCTACCTTGCAAGCGTAGGTGACCCAGTTAAAGTCTACAAACATATCTATGCTCTAGGGCGATGTTCCCCTACCGAATGTACCTACCTCCATGCTAGAGATGCCTAGTACTAAGCCTATTCCCAGTGAGCAGCCTGAGATAGCTGCGAGTGATGATGCAGTTGATGATGATAGTGAGAGGGCCGATGATGAGTTTATTGAGGAGACAGACGAGAAGAAGTTTAGGAGCTGAAGCATGGGATTGTTTAGACCTTAACTGAGATGCATAAGACCGAGGAGGTCATTCTTCAGGTGACCCTGGAGCGATCCCTTTGGGAGACTTTAGCAGTTGGCACTAGTGGAGTAACTTCAGACTCCCCCATCCCTCCGACTGTTGAGACGGGCATTGATGCCCCAGTTGAGCCTTCCCGTTCACCTCCAGTGATCCTGTTGCTAGGCATTGATGCCCCTCTTAAGGCTTCCTCACCTGATACTCCAGACGATGGCGCTCAACTGGCATATCCTGTTAGGGGGACCCTTTTATCTCATCCTTCCATACCTTTATTTTTATTGCATTGAGGACACTGCATTCTATTTTTTGTGGGGTAAGGGCCTTCGTGCCAATATTCCCCTTTTTATTGTATTTTGTTATTTTAAGTCTTGAATAATTGTATTACTTTACTTTTGTTTATATTATAGTAATCTTTCGATTTAAGTGTGTCTCTTGTTTCTATTTTGTTCTCTCTTGGTTTTGCAACCCCTCATGAGTTTTGAAAATCGTGAAATGCTTGAAGTTTTCATTGATAACAATTTGAGGATCAATTGTGTTCAATATTGAAGTCTTGAATAGTACTCATGATGAGAATTGTGTAGAGTGTTGGTGTTGCGAGAATGAAATCGATATGGTTGCACTTTTGAGCGATCTCTTTGAATCTTTTGTTGACTAGCTATGTTTTGATGTGTGCCTTGCAACAAACATCGCAATATGCTTTTGATCTTTTTGGGATGTGCTAAATGAGTGTATTTTGAAGTGTCATGTGTGGTGAGGTCTTACTTAAAATTATGTATGTGGAGTCCTAGAATTTGCCTTGTTAGTCCAATTGATTGAATTTTGGTGAACGTGAGACATGATCTTGGGAAACAATTCAAAGAGGGAACCCAAATGTCCATAATCCTTTGTGACCACCTTGTGAGGGTGTGCATCCATGTTAGCACCATTTGATCCTAACCTATTTGTTGGCAAAACCAAAAGAAAGCCTCTTCAACTAAATTGTCCCTATCTTCTCACCAAAAATCCTTTTTGAAGCATTGTTGATTGCCAATTGAGAGAACACTTTACTTTTGTGAAGAACACTTTCTAGCTTTTGGGGTTTTGCAATTGTGCTTGAAATTGAAAAATTGGAGTTGAATCCAAATTGGGTTTACTTGTAATTGCTTAATTTCATGTTACCCATGGTTGTTTTCATGAAAGATATATTTTCTTTGCTTTTTGTGATCTAGGCTAATACCTCAAGATCTAGGGGTGCAATTATGGGGTTGGGTGTTTATTTAATGTTGTGGGTATTGTGCTATGCTTTGTTTTATCATTGTTCACACATGAATTTGGTCTAATTAGCATGTGGTTAGTTTATGGGTTAAGATTGCAAACTTAATTCCTACTTCCTATCTCCGGTCGATGCTCTAAATAGATTGATTGGAGTGGGTAATTAGTTTGATACTACCAATTTAGATTTGATTTCTGTAACTTGCTTGAATATAGAGGTTATGGGTCAAATCTATTAATACTATTTTTGAAAGAGAGAATAGAGTAAGGTATTGGGTTTTTTAGATTGGCAATTAGATTAGACCAAAGGGAGATTTTATGCACAGATGTTTTAAGATTGAAAGATTATTAGCGTCAATGAACATGACTTAGCTTATTCATAAATGTTCATTACAATAGAGCAGCACAATTACCCCTATATGATATCGATTTCGAATCCCTGCACCCCTAGATTGCTTGTTAACTCTTGAATTCTTCGATATTTTAGTTTAATTATAATAATTGATAACCAAAGATTTTTATTAAATTAGTGGAATTATTCACCCACTTGTTCTTACTATTATAAATGAGCAATCTTAAAATCCAAATTTCTTGATAGGAATTCTTCATGATATACCATTCTCTATGGGATTTGACCCCGACTCTTCGTTGAGTATTTTTATTGACTATGACCACTGTCCCTTTTAATTAGTTTTAAGGAGAAAATTTGAGAGTTATCACTCCCCCATTCTTTTTATGAAGAAGAAGGATGGTACGATGCACAAGTGTATTGATTATAGACAGCTTAATAAGGTGACGGTGAAGAACCATTACCCCATGCCTAGGATTGAATATCGTTTTAACCAACTTCAGGGTGTCGTAGTGTTTTTGAAGATTGATCTAAGGTCGGGTTACCATCAGCTGAGGATTAGGGCAACATACATTCCTAAGACCACATTTAGGACTCAATATGGCCACTATGAGTTCCTAGTGATGTCTTTTGGGTTGACTAATGCCCCTGCCTCCTTCAGGGACTTGATGACGCAGGTGTTCAGGCGGTATCTTAATTTTCTTGTCATTGTGTTCATAGATGACATAGTGGTATACAAATGGATTAGGATTGATTACAAGCAGCATTTGAGGAATGTGCTACAAACTTTAAGAGATTAATGGATTTATACCAAGTTCTGAAAGTGTGAGTTCTAGCTTGAGTCTATAGCATTCTTGGATCATGTTGTGTCCAAGAATGGCATCATGGTAGATCCTGTGAAGATTGAGGCTATTCGGGATTGGGTTAGGCCCACTTCAGTTACTGAGGTTTGGACTTTATCGGATTGGCAAGCTACTATAAATGGTTCATGGAGGGCTTCTCAACTATTGCTGCATCTCTAACCCAGTTGATTCACCTTGATGTTCATTTTCATTGGTCTGAGGGGTGTGAGTTGAGATTTTTAAAGCTCAAGGAGTTGCTGACTACAGCTCTCATATTTACTCTTCCAGTTGAGGCCAAGGGCTTCATGGTCTATTGTGATGCATCCAGCATTGGTGTGGGTTCTTTTTTTTTATGCAGTGGGGCAAGATTATATCTTATGCGTTGGGGAAACTTTGGCTACATGACCGCAACTATCCCACTCATGACTTTGAGGTTGCGGCGATAGTTTTTGCGCTTAAGATCTGGAGGTACTACATGTATCGAGTTAGTTATGAGATCTACACTGATCACAGGAGTCTGTAGTACATCATGAGAAGGATGGACCTTAATTTAAGGCAGAGTCACTTGATTGAGCTTTTGAAGGACTATGACCTCTCTATTCTCTATCATCTGGGCAAGGTGAATGTAGTAGGGGACACCTTAAGCCAGAAGGTAGTGAGTATGGGTAGTCTAACCTTTCTATCTACTGTTGAGTAAAATTTAGCTTTGGACATTCAATCCTTATCTAATAATATGATTTTTTTTTGGATATTTTTTATTCTAGGCATGTTCTAACCTATGTGATAGTTCAGTCCTCTTTTCTTGATCAGATTTATAGCCGTTGGTTTAAGGATGAGGGCTTGGTGGCACTTCAAAATTGGGTGTAAGCAAGGGATGCCGATCAGGCTACCTTGAGGTTTGCATGCCATATTTGTGTTCCGAGAGTTGGGGGTTTGATCCAGCTAATACTTTGTGAGGCCCATGATTCTAGATACTCAATCCGTCCAAGCATCGCGAAGATGTCTTATGTCTTGAGGAAGCATTACTGGTGGGGTGGCATCACGAGAGATATTATAGACTTTGTGTTCTTTGCCTGAGTTTCCAGCAGGTAAAGGTCAAGCATTTGAGACCTGGTGGTGAGTTTAAGTGATTTTGCATCCTGGTGTGGAAGTGGGATGGCATCACTATGGACTTTGTGGCAGGTTTGCCTCGGCCTTCTAGAGGTGTTGTAAGCATTTAAGTCATTGTTGATCGATTGACTAAATCAACACACTTCATCCCTATTAGGTCTTAATTTAGCTCAAAGAGGTTGGCGCGTATCTACATTCGAGAGCTAGTCTGTCTTCATAGTGTATCGTACTCTATTATTTCAGATTGGGGTGCTTAGTTCATTTCTAGCTTTAGGAGGACCTTTCGGGAGGAGTTCAGCACTCGTGTTGACCTTAGCACATCCTTCAACTAGTAGACTGATGGTCAATTAGAGCGTACTATTTAGGTTCTTGAGGACATGTTGTGGGCTTGTGTTTTGGAGTTTGGAGGTTGGTAGGACCACTTTTTCACCTTTGGCGGAGTTCGTGTTTAACAACACCTACCACTCTAGCATTCAGATGGCCTTTTTTGAGGCCTGATACGGTAGGCATTGTCACTATCAAGTTGGTTAATTTGATTCCATATAGCCTAGACTGCATGGTAAAGACTTGATTTAGGAAACTTTGGACCAAGTTAAGGTTATTCAAGACATTCTTCGGATAGATCAGAAAATTCATAGGAGTTTTGTTGATTGTAGGAGGTGGCCTTTGAGGTTTTCAGTTGGGGACAGAAATTTCCTCCATATGTCTCCCATGAAGGGTGTGATGAGATTTGGGAGGAGTGCAAGCTTAGCCCCAGGTATATTGGGGCTGTTGAGATCCTCCGGATAGTTAGTGAAGTTGCATATGAGTTGACTCTACCTCTTGTATTCTCAGCTATCCACCCAGTATTTCATGTTTCGATGTTGCGTTGGTATGTTCTTGATGAGTCCATATGCTTCAGTATGATGCAATAGAGTTGGATGACCGTCTGACCTTCATGGAGAAGCTATTGCCATTCTAGCCAGAGATGTATCGCGGTTGTGCTCGAGAGCCATTCATGTGGTTTAGGTCTATTGGAGGCATTGCCTAGTTGAGGAGGCCACTTGGGAGACCGAGCATGATATGTGGGAGAAGTTTTCTAGCTTGTTTGAGCCTTCGAGTACTTCTGGACTCTTACTTTCGCAGTCAAAAGTCAATTTTAGTAGTAGATGTTGTAATGACCTCCAGGTCATTTTTGTATTTATGCCTTATGTTCATCATTTAGAGATTTCCTATAGCGACCACAAGTAATTTATGACTTTTTGAGACTGACAGTTTGGTCACCTAGTTGTACATTTAGTTTTTGTGCAAGTTTTACTGTTTTGGGGCTTTTTGTACCTTGAACGGCCAGTTTTGACCAAAAGATCAAGAAGATGACCTCAGAATAAAATTCTGATGATTCCATCAGCTCTGGAAAGGTCATTTTAGGCTACTAGCATGGTCGGCATAACTCTCGGAGCTTTTAGTGCGAGTCTGTGTGATTAGGCATTTTAACTTTCAAGTTAAGGCCTAAGTTTGACTTTAGTCAACATTCTGAATAAATGAGCTCGAATGATAATTCTGTCAGCGCGGTTAGCTTCGGAATGTTGAGTTTGGTGAAGCCCCTTTGTGGATTTTTGCTTAAAATTGAGTTGGGTGTGGGACCCATATTCTGTCAAGAAAACCTCGTATGGAAGTTTTTATTGGTCCATTGAGTCCGGAATGTCGAATTTGGTATGGTTGCATATCTTGTTTGCGTGTACAGGGTTTCAAACGAATTTGGAATACCTCGTCGGTGATTTGGAAACTTTCCAAACCATCTGATATGCTTTAGCTGGTGCAAACCATTTTCGGCCTTGGCATTCAAGGGCCTCTGGTCATGTTCTGGGAGGTTAGGTGACCTGAGGGCCACATTCGCAAGGCTCAGTTTGCGATCGCAGAGGTCGCATTCGCGGGGTCCCTGCCGCGATTGTTGGGATCCTATTCCCACTTGGCCGCGTTCACAGGGCCCTCACCTCATTCATGAGGCCCACGTTCGTAGAGGGCTCTCCTCGTTTGCGGAGAGGAGTTTCATCCAGTCTTTTAAATAAGACTTAGATGCGACAAACTCTAGGTTCAAGAACTGAAATTGAGTTTTCTCTCTCATTTAGAGTCGGAATTGAGCGATTAAAAGTCCCATACGTACGTAACAATTGAGGATTAGTTGTGGAGTAATCAGATAGTGTTGGGGAACCTCCATTCAAGGTGAATTTCGTGTTTTAGCTGCTTCCCAAGCCTTATCTTTAGCCTAATTATGGCATTTTGTGCATGTTGTTGTTGTTCGCTGATTCATGCATCGGATTGAGTTTAATTTTGAAACACAAGTTCGTTGCACAGTTTAGGACCTCTTGACAGAGTCAATTCCAAAAAATTTTGTGCGGGTCCCATAATTCCTATTTGGCTCCAAATTTGGTCCATTTTCATTTTATGTTGTTTTAGTGTCTAAACGACTGTACTAATATTGTGATCCTATTTTTAATAGTGTTGTAACGTTCGGTGGCCATTTGGAAAGGAAAAGCTCCAGCCTTGTGATTAGGAGTGTGCGCGGTCGGGCTACATGTAGGCTATGATATCCTTCCTAATACGATTGAGCTTGACTGCATGAATTCATGATGATTAGAATAAATTTTGGGCGGATACCTAGTTATTCCTACTTCTCTTCTTAGATACCATGTTTTAGGACTGATCGTTATTGTTCTGAGATTAGTACATTCTAGCTTGGGCTTTTATGAGTGTTGTTGCATCCTATTGTGTTCTACTTGCTTTATTTCTTATTTATTGAGCATGTTCAGCCTTAGTCCAAGACTAGACTAGTGATGCCTTAGACTTGCGATCCTTGTAGCCTTGCATTGTCTCCGACGTAAAGTCAGACGGACTAGATCCCTGTAGACTGGAATAGCAGACTTAGATCTGATAGTTTGAGCCTTAGCTTAGGCATTTTCGTAGCATCTGCACTTTCTATTTTCTCTTCCTATTCATGCGACTTTGATGTTAATCGGAGGTTTTGTGCTTTCTCGGGATTGGAGTATTTCAGGCTTGGAGCCTTTTTGTGATTCTTTGTGACTGGTCATTGATCCGCGGTGGATTGGAGCCTAGCTGAGATCCTCTTTGATGCCGACACACCCCAGGGTCACTCTTCCTAGCTGGGCGGCTTACGCCTCTGGGAGTGGACTAGCTGGCTGGGTGGCCTTGATATCTGATATCCTCTTCAGATTTGACATGCCTCGGAGTCACTCTTGCTAGTTAGTTTGGGAATGGACAGGCTGGCTGGGTGGCCTAGATTGATTGCCACTTTTGCTAGCTGGGCTGGGAGTTGACTTGATATGACGATAACTTGGGCTGGGAGCCCGGATATCGGTTCGTGGTACTTTAATCTTAGTAGATTTAGTTATTAGGTGTACCTATCGGGCTTATGGAGGTGTAACACCTCGGATTCAGAAAAGAGAAAAGTATTTGTTTCACATCCATTCGGCGAAGTAGTTCGAGGATGCTGAATGACTTGATGATTCGCCGAGTAGGCCCCTCCTCGCCTTTTTGAAGTGATTTTTGCATCCAGTGTTCTGGAACTTTAGGCGAGTTTGATCGACCTCGCCAATCCATTCAGCGAATCGCCAAAATGAATTCCCTATTGCCTAATTGGCTTTGTCCAAGAGCTGACTCACTGTAACTTTCGGCCAGCTAAAGGCTCACTCGGCGTGTCGCCGAGTGGCTTTTGGCAAGCTCCAGCGTGTCTCCATATTAGCCTTTAAGTCAGGTAATTCTGGGTCTTTTCAGATTTATTTTAAGTCAATACCATGTCGTTTTACCCTTCACCTAAAGAACTATATGAGAGTTTTACCCCAAAATTTCCCCAATTTAAAATGATTCTCTCAAACCCCTAAATGAAGATCAAGTTCTTCCTCTCAAATATTTCTCTCTCTAGAAACTTGAAGAAGAAGAAGGGTTGAAGCTAGGGTTCAAGGTCAAGTCTCCATTCTCCAATTGTTTGTGGGCTTTGATAGCAAGGTATGATAACTTTTCATCCATGGAGCCCCCAATATCTCCCAATTGAAAGTAGAAATTCTTTGAGTTAGGGTTTTCTTGTAAGTTGTGGGTCTATATGAATGTTGATTCAATTGATTGAATTATGATTGATTATTCATGAATTGAGAGGATTCTATGCTTTTATGATGAAATTTCATGTACCCGTGCTTAACCCAAGTTTCTAGGATGAAATTGATTAAAATGGGTTTTTATTCTATGAAAGGAGAATTTATGAATTTATGTGTATTGTTATAGGATAAATAAGATACAATAGGAATTGATTTGAGATTGAAGCATATGTGATGATTTATGATAAGAATTGCTTTGAGAGTGAAGCATATGTTATTAATTGTTAATTATTGATGTGATTGTTGTGGAATGGATTTTTCCACATGATTTTTTCTATGTATGAATGTGAAAGGCTTTCTCACATTAGATGATTCTAGGTTGAAAGGATTTCTCACCTAAAGTGAATCTAAGATAAGGAATTATGAAATTGACGAGCCTAGAGGAGATTACCCATGACCTCTAAATAAAAGAAAAGAGGCGAGTTCCCATGTCATATGATAGAAAGACAAGAGGCGAATACCCATGTCACATGATGTACGGACAACAGGCGATTACCTATATTCCTCGAAGTTGGACAAGAGGAGATTACCCACATTCCTATAATGCAATTTGGACAAGAGGCGACTACCCATGATCCCAAAGTAAGAGGGATAAGAGGCGACTACCCATGATCCCAAGTTAAAAAGGACATGAGGCGCTTACCCATGATCCTCTATAGTAAGGGAAGAGGTGATTCCCCATGTCCTTAAAAGTTAAGTTATGAAATATTATGATGAATGATGAACTTGGATTGTTTCTTGAGTTTGCCTTCCATGATGTGTGAGACTAGAGGCGATTACCCAAGTCTTGACTAAGGATGAATTAAGGTTACTTCAAGAAGTATGCCTTACATGTTGTGATGATCAATTATGTGCATTGATTATGCTTTATGACTTATGTTGTTTAACTCTTATGTTACGTTTATGCAAGCTATCATATTTAGTACATTTTTGTACTAATGCATACTCTTACCTACATTTCTTATCCAAATTTAGGGTCTGGCGTTCCTAATTCTCATCCCTGTGGCTAGGATCTATAGTACAGGAAGAGTTGAAGAATGTTGAGTCCTCATTCATCCGAGGATTTGGCCACTACTTTCCTTATGTTCTTTTCATTTGACTTTTGAAACATTGATGTACGGGCTACGTCTCGAGATTCTATTGTATTAGATGGTTTTTGAGACAAGTGTTTTAGACTTCCGCTTTGCAATTAAAAACTTTGGTTATGTTGAAAATGTTTTAAATCTTATCAATTTCTATTAACTTGACTATGAAAGCTAAGTGGCTTGTATGAGGCCTCTCGGAGTCTTGTACACCATGATACATCTAGGGGTACCCCTGGGTCGTGACAAACTTGGTAATCAGAGCACAAGGTTTAGAAAGGTTCTCGTAGAACTGTCAAAAAGGGTTGGACCAGCCCCACCCAGTCTAAGCCTCGAGGGCCAAGGAATTAGAAGGGCTAGGGTGGGTCGGTCCTTCATTTGGAAGGGCCTGAAAATGCTCAACTCAACCCAATCCTAGAAGGGCCGAGGGCTGGGGTGGGTTAGCCCTTCTTTTTTTCATTTTTTTTCTTTTCAAACTTATAATTCTATAACATCAAGAAAATGAGAAGATTTTCAAGTCAAATATGGCAAACAATGGTGTTGTTTCAATAACACTAGCAAAAAATCTAGTGTAATTAGCATGTATCTTGCACACCAGATACGCGAGCAAGATAAGAGGGTGACAAGCAAGATGGGAGGGAAGCGAGGGCGCGAGATTTGTCTACGTATCCTAGATACATGGGAATCTACTTGGATAGAGTATCTAGAACAGATTAACCTATTTTGAGTCCATATATTTCGAGATACATGTATCTCGATGTATCTCGACGTACAAAAATCTGGTAAGATTCATAATATTACTACATAGCATGTATTTAAGTAATTAGATTATATACTAATGAGATTATTGTAAGTTACCCTTAAATAAAAAGTTTTGGCCCGTGGACCGACCTCGGCCCGGCCCTGATCAAGCCTCAGGGGCCAAGGGCTTATATGGGCCGGGCCTATAAGCCCTAGTTTTAAATGGGCTTGAAAAATCCTATCCCATCCCTACCCCAATAACGGGTTGGGTTGGGCCGGCCCCATGGGCTAAGCCTATTTTGACGGCTCTAGGTTCTAGGATGTATCAAAACCACGTCAAGTAGTGTCTTGTTCATGAGTGTGAAGCGCGCCACATTTATGAATTAGAGGCTACAAGATGTTTAGGAAATTCCACTTATTTCTTCACTCTAAGTCGTGCGATAGAGTTTGACTCTATAATGTTTCCCTCATAATCCTTACCCGACGGTCTACAGGATATGACTACTCGAAGACTTTTGCTAGAAGGAATGAGGGTGAGAATGCGAGTCAAGAAGCTCCTCTTCAAGCTCCGATTGATCCTTTGGCCGAGCAAGTGACTAATGCAGAGTTTAGGACTTCTTTTCAAGTATTTTCTCAGGTCGTGACGGCCCAAGCCAATAGAGAGGTTGTGGTCCCCGTGAACCCAAATGTGGGTACGGCGGCATCTAGAGTGAGGGACTTCATTAGGATGAATCCTCCGGAATTCTATGGTTCTAAGGTTGAGGAAGATCCTCAAGAGTTCATTGATGAGGTTTACAAGGTGTTGGGAATTATGGGATTGACGCTGGTGGAAAAGGCAGAATTGGCTGGTTATCAACTCAAGGGTGTTGCTCAAATTTGGTTCAACCAATGGAAGGAAGTAAGGATGGAAGATACGAGTCCTCTAGATTGGGAAAAGTTCAAGTCCACTTTCCTTGATAGGTTCTTTCCTCTCGAGATGAGGGAGGCTAAGGTTCTTGAGTTTATCAACCTCTGACAAGGGAACATGAGTGTGAAAGAATATGCTTTGAGGTTCACACATTTGTCGAGGTATGCTCCCTCTATAGTGGCAGACTCTAGGGCAAGAATGAGCAAGTTCATTTTGGGAGTGTCTGAATGGGTGGTGAAAGAATTTTGTACCGCAATGCTTGTCCATGACATGGACATCTCTCGCCTCATGGTTCATGCTCAAGAAATTTTGGACGAAAAACTTAAGGATAAGTCTAGGGAACTAAAGAGGGAAAGAACCGGTGATGGTAACACTTCATACTCTAGGTCCAGTGGACGTGGTCGTTCAAGGTTTCAACAAAGGTTTTCCAGGAAAGGTTCTTCTAATGCTCCTCCAAGATTCGACAAAGAGAGGGTGTCTAACCCTAAGCCTCAAGGAGGAATTGAAAGCGGTTCTCTATTGCCTACTTGTACTAAGTGTGGAAGAAAGCATGAGGGAAAATGTCTAGCGGGTTCCAATACTTGTTTTGGTTGTGGTAAGATGGACCACAAGATAAGAGATTGTCCTTCAGTTGCTAAGAATGAAGAAGATAATCTTCGTAGGGCTCAACCTTATCCTTCATTCGGTCCAAGTGGTTCGGGTTCAAATGCTCCTAAGCAAAACAGGTTTTATGCACTTCAGATTCGTAGTGAACAAGAGGATTCTCCCAATGTGGTTATCGGTATGTTGAAAGTCTTCAAACTTGATGTTTATGCTGTACTTGATCCGGTTGCTACCTTGTCTTTTGTGACACCATATGTTGCTATGAGGTTTGCTGTTCTTCCAGATGTGTTATTAGATCATTTTTCTGTCTCTACTCCTATTGGTGATTGATTCTGTTATGGTTAAGAGGGTCTATAGAAAATGTCTCGTCTCCTTATCCCATAGAGTTACTCTTGTTGATTTGATAGAGCTTGATATGCTAGGTTTCGATGTTATCCTTAGTATGGATTGGCTGCACTCATGCTATGCTTATATTGATTATAGAACCCGTGTAGTCAAATTTTAGTTTCCAAATGAGCCTGTCCTAGAATGAAAAGAGGGAAATTCTATGCCGAAGGGTTGATTTATTTCTTGTCTTAAAGCTAGAAAGATGATTTCTAAGGGTTGCATTTACCATCTAATTAGGATGAGGGATATGGATTCCGAAACCACTACTCTTGAGTCGATCCCCGTTGTAAATGAGTTTTCGGAAGTGTTCCCAGATGATCTACCCAGTATTCCTCCCGAAAGGGAAATAGACTTTGGTATTGACCTTCTCCCAGATACACAGCCTATCTCTATTCTTCCTTACCGAATGGCTCCGGTAGAACCTAAGGATTTAAAGGAGCAATTGAAAGATTTGTTGGATTAGGGTTTCATCGGACCGAGTATCTCCCCATAGGGTGCTCCAGTTTTGTTTGTTAGAAAGAAAGATGGTTCTCTCCGAATGTGTATAGACTACCGGCAATTAAATAAGGTGACCATTAAAACTAAGTATCCTCTTCCAAGGATAGATGACTTGTTTGACCAACTCCAAGGGGAGAGTTACTTTTCCAAGGTTGACCTCCGGTCGGGTTATCACTAATTGAAAGTGAAGGAAGATGATATTCCAAAAATGGCTTTTAGAACCCGATATGGTCATTTTAAGTTTTTGGTGATGTCGTTTGGTTTGACTAATGCTCCGGCAGCATCTATGAATTTGATGAATAGGGTGTTTAGATAATACCTTAACATGTTCGTGATTGTGTTTATTGATGATATATTTATTTATTCGAGAAGTGAGGATGATCACATCAATCATTTGAGGATTGTGTTGCGAATTCTCAAGGACCAACAACTCTTTGCGAAGTTTAGAAAATGTGAGTTTTGGCTAAAGTCTGTGACTTTTCTAGGTCACATTGTTTCAAGTAAGGATATTGAGGTAGATCCCAATAAGATAGATGCGGTCAAGAGTTGGCCTAGACCTCTATCCCCTTCGGATATTAGAAGCTTCTTGGGTTTTGCTGGTTATTACAGAAGGTTTGTTGAGGGGTTCTCTACAATTACTTCTCAATTGACAGCATAGACATAAAAAAAGTTCATATGTTCGGAAGCTTGTGCAAAGAGTTTTCAGGAATTGAAGGATAGACTTACTTCCACTCCAGTGTTGACTTTACCGGAAGGGACAGATGGATTTGTTGTTTATTGTGATGCCTCGAGAATTGGGTTAGGATGTGTGTTTATGCAAAATGGGAAAGTTATTGTCTATGCATCAAGACACCTAAGATTCATGAGAAGAATTATCCTACCCATGATCTTGAACTAGCGGCAGTCGTTTTGCCTTAAAGATTTGGAGGCACTACTTGTATGGTGTTCAGGTAGACGTTTTCACCGACCATAAGAGTTTACAATATGTGTTTAACCAAAAGGATCTAAATCTTCACCAAAGGAGGTGGCTAGAGTTATTGAAAGATTATGACATGAGTGTTCCCTATCACCCCGGTAAGGCGAATGTGGTGGCAGATGCTCTTAGTCGGTTATCTATGGGTAGTGTTGCTCATATTGAGGATGATAGAAAAGATTTAGTTCGAGATGTTCATAGATTGGCCTGGTTGGGTGTTCAGTTAGTAGACTCTACCAAGGGTGGTGTTATGGTTCAGAATTGTCTTTTGTGGTGGATGTAAAAGCCAAGCAATGTCCTGATCCGACCTTAGTTGAATTGAAAGAAGTGGTGCTTAGAAAGTCCATTGAGGCTTTCTCCCAAGCGGGAGATGGTTTGTTTCATTATCAAGGTCATTTGTGTGTTCCCAATGTAGATGACTTGAGGGAACATATCTTGTCAAAAGCCCACCGTTCTCGATATTCCATTCACCTGGGAGCCACCAAGATGTACCGTGATTTGTGGGAGATCTATTGGTGGAATGGGATGAAGAAGGATATTGCGGAGTTTGTGGCTAAATGTCCTAATTGTCAACAAGTGAAAGTTGAGCATCAGAAACCGGGAGGTTTGTCCCAAGATATTAGCATTCCTACTTAGAAGTGGAAAGATTTGAATATGGACTTCATAGTAGGGTTTCCTCGTACACGACGACAATATGATTCGATTTGGGTTATAGTAGACCGAATGATGAAATTGGCTCATTTCATTCCCGTCAAAGTTTCTTATTCGGCGGAAGATTATGCTAAGTTTTATTTAAGGGAAATGGTAAGGTTACATGGAGTGCCCATGTTCATTATCTCCGATCGAGATACCCAATTCACTTCTCAGTTTTGGAAATCTTTCCAAAAGGGCCTTGGTACTTATGTTAAGCTTAGCACGGCTTTTCATCCCCAAACTGATGGGCAAGCGGAGTGTACTATCCAAACTTTGGAAGATATGTTGAGAGCTCATGTGATTGATTTCAAGGGTAATTGGGATGATCATTTGCCTTTGATTGAGTTTGCCTATAAAAATAGCTATCACTCAAGTATTAGTATGGCTCCTTTTGAGGCATTGTATTGTAGGAGGTGTAGATCTCCTATAGGCTGGTTTCAAGTGGGTGAAGTTGCCATAATAGGTCCTAAGTTGGTACATGAGGCTATTGAGAAGGTTCGACTTATTTGAGAAAGGTTGAAAACGGCTCAAAGTCGACAAAAGTCATATGTTGATGTTAGAAGAAGAGATCTTGAGTTTGATGTTCATGATTGGGTTTACTTGAAAATTTCACCTATAAAGGGTGTAATGAGATTTGGTAAGAAAGGGAAGCTTAGACCCCGTTATGTAGGCCCATATCATATTTTGAGACGTGTTGGTAAGGTTATTTATGAACTTGAATTGCCTAATGCGTTGGCATCGGTGCATCCGGTTTTCCATGTATATATGTTAAAGAAATGTGTTGGAGATCCGACATTTATAGTTCCCTTAGAAGGTTTGGGAGTTAAGGAGAATATTTCTTATGAGGAAGTTCCGGTAGAGATTTTAGACCGGCAATTTAACAAGTTGAGAAATAAAAGAGTTGATTCCGTAAAAGTTTTGTGGAGGAATCATTTAGTTAAGGGTGCTACTTGGGAGGCCGAGGCCGATATGATGTCCCGATATCCTCATCTCTTTCCTTCTACTCCTACTTTAGCTTGAGGTATTGAGTTCCTCATGGTTTACTCTTCTGGTGTCATGTGTCTTAGATATTCCCATGATTTCCTCATTTATGCATGTTCATGAAAAGCTTTAGTTTTGAGAAAATGATTCAACTTGATTAATTTCAACATGTTTATGTGCATTTTAGTATGATTTGCATATAGACTTCATGTTATGATATTTCTAACATGCTTTAGATTGGAGTTGATGTTTCCTCCTCGGATATGTGCATTTATGTGATTGCATTCATGATTGGGATGTTAAGTATAAGTTCCTACCCGATGTCTTGAATCTCATTCGAGGATGAATGATCCCAAGTGGGAGATAATGTAACACCTCAAATTCAGAAAAGGGAAAAGTATTCATTTCGCAGCCATTCGGTGAAGTAGTTCGAAGACGCCGAATGACTCGGCGATCTACCGAGTAGACCCCTCCTTGCCTTTTTGAAGTGATTTCTGCATCCAGTATTCTGGAACTTTAGGCAAGCTGGATCGAGCTCATCGTTCCATTCACAAATCGCCAAAATGAATTTCCCATCGCCTAATTGGCTTGGTCCAGGATCCGACTCACTATATCTTTCGGCAAGCCAAAGGCTCACTCGGAGTGTCGCCGAGTGGCTTTTGGCGAGCTCCAGCGTGTCTCGATTTCAGTTTTTAAGTTAGGGACTTCTGGGTCTTTTCAGATTTATTTTAATTCAATACCATGTCGTTTTACCCTTCACCTAAAGACCTATATAAGAGTTTTACCCCAAATTTTCCCAATTTAAAATGATTCTCTCAAACCCCCTAAAAGAAAATCAAGTTCTTTCTCTCAAATATTTCTCTTTCTAGAAACTTGAAGAAGAAGAAGAAGAAGAAGAAGGGTTGAAGCTAGGGCTCAAGGTCAAGTCTCCATTCTCCAATTGTTTGTGGGCTTTGATAGCAAGGTATGATAGCTTTTCATCCATCGAATCCTTGCATCCATGGAGCCCCCAAGTTCTCCCAATTGAAAGTAGAAATTCCCCAATTTGATTTAGGGTTTTCTTCTAAGTTGTGGGTCTATATGAATGTTGATTCAATTGATTGAATTATGATTGATTATTCATGAATTGAGAGGATTCTATGCTTTTATGATGAAATTTCATGTACCCGTGCTTAACCCAAGTTTCTAGGATGAAATTGATTAAAATGGGTTTTTATTCTATGAAAGGAGAATTTATGAATTTATGTGTATTGTTATAGGATAAATAAGATACAATAGGAATTGATTTGAGATTGAAGCATATGTGATGATTTATGATAAGAATTGCTTTGAGAGTGAAGCATATGTTATTAATTGTTGAGTATTGATGTAATTGTTGTGGAATAGATTTTCCCACATGATTTTTCCTATGTATGAATGTGGAAGGCTTTCTTACATTATATGATTCTAGGTTGAAAGGATTTCTCACCTAAAGTGAATCTAAGCTAAGGAATTATGAAATTGATAAGGCTAGAGGCGATTACCCGTGACCTCTAAATAAAAGACAAGAGGCGAGTGCCCATATCATATGATAGAAAGACAAGAGGCAAATACCTATGTCACATGATGTACGGACAAGAGGCGATTACCCATATCCCTTGAAGTTGGACAGGAGGCAATTACCCAGGTTCCTATACTGAAAGTTGGACAAGAGGCAACTACCCATGATCCCAAAGTAAGAGGGACAATAGGCGATTACCCAAGATCCCAATGTAAGAAAGACAAGAGGCGATTACCCATTATCCTCTATAATAAGGCAAGAGGCGATTCTCCATGTCCTTAAAAGTTAAGTTATGATATGTTATGATGAATGATGAACTCGGATTGTTGCTTGAGTTTGCCTTCCATGATGTGTGAGACTAGAGGCAGTTACCCAAGTCTTGACTAAGGAGTAATTAAGGTTATTTCAAGAAGTATGCCTTACATATTGTGATGATCTATTATGTGCATTGATTATATTTTATGACTTATGTTGTTTAACTCTTACGTTATGTTTATGCAAGCTGTCATATTTGGTATATTTTTGTACTAACTCATTTTCTTACCTACATTTCTTATCCAAATTTAGGGTCCGGCGTTCCCGATTCTCATCCCTCTGGCTAGGATCTATAGTAGAGGAAGAGTTTAAGAATGATGAGTCCTCATTCATCCAAAGATTTGGCCACTACTTTCCTTATGTTCTTTTCATTTGAGTTTTGAAACATTGATGTACGGGCAACGTCCCGAGATTCTATTGTATTTAATGGTTTTTGAGACAAGTGTTTTAGACTTCCACTTTACAATTAAAAACTTTGGTTATGTTGAAAATGTTTTAAATCTTATCGATTTCTATTAACTTGACTATGAAAGCTAAGTGGCTTTTATGAGGCCTCTTGAGGTCTTGTACGTCATGTTACATCTAGGGGGTACCCCTGGGTCGTGATAGGAGGTCCATTTGGGTTTTATTTAAACTTGCGCACGAGTGTACCTTTTGGGCTTATGGCGCCCTATTAGGTTTTGTTTTGCTTTACTCAGATTTACTTTTTGTATGCTCATGTGCTTTCTTTCATATCCACTTTGACCTCTATTTGTGTGTAGATTCTACCTTTTCAGAGTGTTTTACCTTTCCTCCTCTGTCGACCAATTATGCCTACTAAGTACCTTTGTTTTGGTACTTATGCTACACTCTGCATCTTTTTCGTGATGCGGGTCCTAGTACCAGCTACCAGCAGTGATCAATCGTTCCATCTTTTGCAACTTTTGGATATCGGAGACTAGGGTGAGCACTTGGCATCCTGGACCAGTCTATCTCTTTCTGTATATATGTTTAGCTAGTCTTTTACCTCTGAGATTGCTTGATGTGGTCCACTTTTGAGTCTTGTATTTTTTTCATATTAGACAGCTCTTTACTCGTGACTTCGAGGTTCTGGGAGGGTTTCTATTATATATTGTTTTTGGTTTGCTTCTGTTTATGTCTTGTTTTATTATTTAGTGTTATCCCTATTGAGTTCTAGCCTCACACTCATTATTTGTCGTTATGGGTGCGGGTTGTCTTACCTGTTGGTGGGTGATAGTAGGTGTCATCATGACTCGAGGAATCGGGTCATGACATTTATTATGGCATATTTAGTAGTGTTTATGGACAATGACATGGAAGAGCAAGGAAACCTAGTTGCTACTTGCTAAAGAATGAATAATAGTCCATCAAATTTAATATCTTATACTTAGCATGCACATCTACCACATAATAGAGAAAGTGATAATTGACTAATCTATGAAAAATCATTCAATATTGAAAATTAATTATATGAAAGAACAAATATTATAATTGAAAATGTGTAGAAGATAAAATTGATTAAAGAGTAAGAATTTTACAATCTTTCAAGTTCTTAATATAAGTAACAATACCAAATATTCAGATATTAGAAAATGATCATTCACAATCTTAAGGAGGTAATTGATTACCGTGCAAAGCGTGGATAAATTATCTAGTTTATATATATTTATTTGACAAACGACGGAAACAAAATTATTTAGCCTCGTAAGAAATTAAACTTTCAAAAAAAGGTTTATGTTTAGGTAGATTTATAAAGTTAAATTAGGTCAACCAGTATAGTAAGTAAAGATTCTTATATTTCATAGGTTTAGAATTTTACAACTCTGGAAAGAAACCCCGTCCCCCATCCCCCTTCTTCCAACAACTGAATTTCTTCCATTTTGGGTATCATATTCAGTCTTTTCTAAATGTCTCATAAATGATTCAAATTACCTAGTACCTACAGATTAAACGGTAACGATTCATTCCATCGTTACTAAAATATTTAATTTCAAGGTGTACAAACTTTTGCCTCTTATAGATTTATTTCAATATAAATTTGAATCAAGGTATAAATTATTTTATTTATTTTAACACCCCAAATTTTTTGGCAAAGATTTGAACTATTATTTAAGTGTAAATAAATCTGAACCTGACAAAATTTATCTTTTCGTAGGTGCTAATATCAATTATTTAATGTGGAAGTTAAGCATTAGGTATGAATTAAGGCCATACGAAACCCCTAGCATGAAGTGGAGTTGAACACGTCCTTACTAATTGAGTTTCAATATGAGTTTTTGTTAGGGTCAAATTCTAACGAGCATATCTTCCAAAATATGAATGGTTACGTATCTCATAAACTATAAAATTAAAGCTATTTGAGTCTTATTTCCAAATCTACCGACCGTTTGTCAATCTTAATCCGTAGTAGAAAATTATGATCATCCTACTAAAAGGTGTCTGTGCTAAAAAAGTGACTTCGCCAAAGCATAGACCGGTCCGCAATAGAAAACTTCTTCATGGAGAACACTTACACTATAGCAGAGGTCGGGCAACATTTAAGTTTCCTAGCATGAATTTTTATTTTTCTAAATAATGTATTGTGATCATTGTAACCTTGAGTTCAATAAAGATGATACATTGAGTATAAAAATTGACTTAAGAATGCATAGGGTGGAAACTCTATTTATTGAAATAATGCAAGTATTATTAAATTAATTGGTGATTTAATGATCCTCAAATAACCATGATTAAGGATAGAAATATTGGGTTTTAATTACCAAAGCATTTATTTAAAAGAAAATGACTCATTACTCTTAAAATTACTTGTTATTAGATGTTGAACGGTTTTAGGCAAAAAAGAGAGGAAAAAGCACTTGTAAAGTGGATCGCTTAGCGTATTCCAAGATCTTCGGTCCAGGTAGATTGTGATTTACTTTATGTATAGACTTGATTAGTGAAACATAGATACATTATAGAATTGATGGAAACTAACATAATTTGACCTGCGGGCATAATGTTCTAGCGGACAATTTTTAGTATCATATAATCAGGATAACGTGGATGTATGCTTATTCCATGTGATTATAAGAAATGAATAAAGTTCAAAATGACTAGTATGAAATAGTTGCCTGGGATTTCGTATTTTTGATTACTAGAGGAAATATGAAAATAAGCGTAGTCAAATATATTTCTGCTTATGTTTAGATGTATGTTGATATTTTATTCTATGTTATGGATACATTCAAGATAGTGATGTGCCGTGAAATTATGGAACATTTGACGCTCAAAACTAAGGATTAGTGCGAGAACTTGAGTGTGTTTATATGGATATGATGTGTTCTTTGATGATTAAACAGGTAAAACACTTGGACGGGAAAGATAGAAAAAAGGAAGGAAATTGATCTGAAGCAAACACCACGGATCCCTATACGGGCCATGGTCATGATGACGAGCCGTCTGAGGGCTCGTGGAAGGAGGAAGTGAAGGATACAAAATGACTAAGTGAAACAAGAAGACCATGGAGCCCCAGACGGGCCGTGGTCCACTTGACAAGCCGCCTGAGGGCTCGTGAGAGAGAAGTAGTTCCAAGCTTTCGAGGACTAAGTTCTGGCTGAAGGCCACGGAACCCCAAACAGGTCGTGGTTGAGGTGACAAGTTATGTAGCTTCTCATGGATGAGAGGCAAGAAATCCAGTAGCCATCCAACTGAAGGCTCAACTCCATGGAGCACTAGATGGGTTATGGTGCTTAAGACAGACAGTCTAGTTGCTCATGAATATATCTAGTGAAAGAAGACCCACAGCCTAAGTGTGGGACTACGAGAGGTATGACGAGTCGTCTAAGCCTAGATGAGCCGTCAACCTATCTGTGAAGATTCCCGACAGTTCAGTCCTACTTCGAGTAGGACTTATTTTTATAGACTATTTTAATTATTTAGGGTTTATTTTTGAAGAATACTTTTTATCGTTCGAACTTGGTGAGATTGAGAGCAAGGAGAAACGATAGTTTTGCATACTCAAACACTTTGTTTTGTCGATTACTTTAGATCAAACTTTGCGGTTGTGATTATGTGTTGATAATCAAGATTCCTTTTGGTTTACTATTATTGTAAGTTCTTTTACCATGCTTTCAATGATATCATCTGCTTGTTTTCTGGAAACAATGAGAGGCTAAATACCACAACTAGGATTGTGGGAACCATGACTGAAACATAGTTACGAATTCAAAATACGTGTAGTGTTTCTTTATTAGCGGAAAGTGTTGATCTTACTTTCATCATGAGTTCTTTCTAATGAGTTCACACATTAGAACCTTCCTATATTTACCACTTGTTCGAGAGAAAAGTCATAATTAGGAAAAAGTAAGAATCATATTCCATTAACTCGTTAGGAAGATTTGAGTTCGAGAGAAGAGAATCTCCTTAGCAAGTATGCAAGGGTAAATAATCAAAATACTCTAAGACCGAGAGGAAAAGAATGAATTCATCTAATAGTGCTGAGAAGCGTTAGTTGTACCTAACTTTCCAGGAACAGGTAATGTTAACAACGGGTCGTTGCTTGTATATAGATTTGATAATGAACTAAAAGTCATGGGGAATACAATCCTAGTCTCATTAATCAACTACTAAATTCTTGAAACCATTGTTGCTTCTGTTAACTGTGATACTAAATTCAACATTTGTTACTAAAACAATAAACAACCCAACATTTACTTTTCGCATGTTACATTCTTTTGGAAATATCAACCACAATTGAGTAAAAGTGTCAATAAGACTATTTCTGCAGTAAATTCCCTGTGGGATCGACCTCAACTCTAGTTGAGTTCTATAAATTAACTTTGACCGTTTATACTTCTTAATTGAGGTGTAAGTTTGGATGTATCAAATTTTGGTGCCGCTGTTGAGAAATTTCAGTTCAGAAATACTTTACAAGCGATTATTTCAGTTGTAGTTGTATTTCCTAATTTTACTTCTTGTCTGTGTCACTTACACGTGAGTTCACTAGTGCATGCCAAACACCAGAAGTAAGGGAGAACCTTTGATTTCTTACGATCCAGAATTAAGCAAAACGATAAAAAAGATGGTGAATGCACAAGAACTCAAAGCCTAGAGATAGATACTGAGACAAGATGTTGAGGATGTTGCTAGAGGTAATCAGCAACATGCTAACGACCCACCTAAGGTGTTAGAGGAGAATGAAGGAGTAGAAGAGATAGCTCTTCCTCACCACCAACCATTAGCTCCAAGCGGTCGAGTTCAAAAGCAGGCGCATATGATATTTGAAGATGATGATCAGGACTTAGATGGAGTTGGGGCTACTGGAGCCATAGTACTGCCAATGCTACCTCAGGAATGAAGTTCACGATAACTAGCACCATGATCCAACTACTGAACCTAAAAGGGATGTTTAGAGGAGCTGCATGTGATGATGCAAATCAACACTTGATGAATTTTGTGGCGATTAGCAAATCAGCGGAGATTCCTGGAGTCAGCCAAACTTCTATGAGGCTGAGGTTGTTTCCTTTGTCTCTGATTGGGGAAGTAACAAACTGGCTGAATGAGTTGCCACACGAATCAATCAGAACTTGGCTAGAGTTGAAGGAAGCCTTCATAGAGAGATTATTCCCTAAATCAAAGGAGCTGCAGATGAAGGATGAGATAGGTACACATAAGCAGCTACCAGGCGAAGCGATGCATGAAACTTGGTCGAGATTCAGCCAAAAGCTGAAGAAGTTCCCAAATCATGACCTCACTAACAGGCACTTAAAGCAGGTATTTTACAGGTCACTAAGCTTTGTAACTAAACCTGTTGTAGATGCAGTATGTGGTGGATCGTTTATAAAGAAACCATTCCCAACGATTATGGTGGTCATGAATGAAGTCTCTAAGAATAACAGAGCTTGGCATACTAGAGATGTAGAGGTTGGAGATCTTGGGTTCACTTTTGAACTCTCAACGGAGCAAAGAAAGAGAGAAGAAGAAAGGGACCAAGACATGGCCCATATGAGGACGCAAATGGACATTCTCACGAAGCATATTATTTTGGGTCCAGAAAAGGTAAATGTTGTTGGTGCTGCTAACAGGTACGATGAGCAGGATATTGATTTTGATGAGGAAGCCAAGTACTTAAACAACCAGGGGTTTCCAGAATTATAACTCGGGCAACCAAGGCTATAATTCTGAAAATCAAGGTCAGAATTATCAAAGAGATGGTCAGTATGATAGACCAGGTAACCGAGAGCAGGGTAACTGGCAGAACAAGAAGGGATACAAAAATGAGTGCAGTCGTGTATATGTACCTCTAGGTAATAAAGATCGAGCAAGTAGTAGTTCCAGCGGTTCCATAATGGAGTATATGTTAGCTAAGGTTCTTTAGAAGGTTGAATCTACAGATGTGGGGTGAAAGAGCTAAAAAATGATTTCTCCAGTATGAGTCAGATCGTTGAATCACATTCGACATCTATCAAGCAGTTGGAGCAGCAACTGGGGCAATTGTCAGCCTCATTAAATCATAGAAAGAATGGAACACTACCTAGTGATACCATTCAAAACCCAAAGAAAGATGGGCATTACATGGTGATCACTACGAGAAGTGGTAAATCACTTCCTAAACCAAAACCTACAAGTATTGAGCAGGAAGAGAGCATAGAAAGAGATGAGGAAGCAGAGGTTGATGCTGAAATTGTTGATGACTCAGGGGTAGCTAGAAAGGTAGATAAGTCATCGAGGGCGAAAGAAGTTGTAGTAGAGGTAACTTTGCCTTTAGAACAAATACCTAGACCTCCTCCTCCATTTCCTCAAAGGCTCAAGAGGAAAGCCGAAGATGGAAAATTCTTGAAGTTCATATCCATGCTTCGGCAACTATCAGTGAATATTATGCTTGTAGAAGCTCTGAAACAAATGCCAAGTTATGCTAAGTTCATGAAGGACTTAATAACAAAGAAGAGAGCTGCAAGTTTTGAACCAACAGATAATGTTCACCATTGTAGTGCTATTGCTACAAGGTCCTTTGTGCAAAAGAAATACGATCCAGGTGCATTCACTATACCATGCACCATTAGAGCCTTCGAGTTCACAAAGTCTCTATGTGATCTGGGAGAGAGTATCCTTCTAATGACATTGGTCATATACAAGCAACTGGGGTTGGGGGCTCCAAAGCCCACCACGATGAGGTTGATGATGGCAGATAGATCGGTGAAGAGGCTTGTGGGTATTTTGTGTGATGTGCTGGTTAAGATGGAAAGTTTCATATTCCCACTTTGTGATTTTGGATTGCGAAGTGGATTTTGAGGTTCCCATAATTTTGGGAAGGCCATGTCTGGCCACTGGTAGAGCTCTAGTTGATGTAGAAAGTGGGGAGCTGAAATTTTGACTGAATAACGAAGAGGTCAAATTCAAAGTGTGCAAGTCAATGAAGCAGCCACAGGATATGAGTGTGGTGTCTTCCATTAATATTGTTGAAGAGGGTGATAGGGAAGCATCAATAGGGAAAAAATTTGTTGTAGAGACATTGGTCGCAGTGATAATGAATTTTGATGAAGTATTTCGGGTTGATTATGTGGAGACTCTAAATGCACTGCAAGGCATGGGGTCATATTCATATTCTCCCAAGAAGTTAGACTTGGACTTGAAGAATAGGACAAATCCTCCAGCGAAACCATCTATTGAGGAACCACATGTGCTTGAGTTGAAGCAGTTGTCTGGTCGTTTGACGTATGTATTTTTAGGAAAAAATAACACTTTTCCAGTTATTTTGGCTGCACATCTTAATGATGAACAAGTGCAAGTAGTGGTTAAAGTGTTGAAGAGGTTCAAAAAAGCAATTGGTTAGACCATTGTTGATATCATTAGGATACCTCCAGGTATTTGCACTCATAAAATTCAGCTTGAAGAAGATTATAGTCCAAGTATAAAGCACCAGAGGAGGTTGAATCCACAGATGCAAGAGGTGGTAAAGAAAGAAATTATCAAGTGGCTGGATGCAGGGGTGGTGTACCCCATTTCTGATAGTCATTGGGTGAGCCCAGTGCAATGTGTGCCCAAAAAGGGTGGAATGACAGTTGTGGAAAATGCGAAGAATGAGTTGATTCCGCAAAGTCCAGTTACAGGTTGGCGAGTGTGCATGGATTATAGGAAATTGAACAAATGGACCTTGAAAGACCATTTCCCAATGCCTTTCATGGACCAGATGTTAGATCGATAGGCTAGCAGGAAAAAGGTGGTACTGTTTCTTGGATGGATGCTCTGGGTATAATCAGATCTTAATTGCATCAGAAGACCAGGAGAAACCACATGTACATGTTCTTATGGCACCTTTGCGTTCAAGTGCATGTCATTTGGATTGTGTAATGCACCAGCTACTTTTCAGAGGTGCATGATGTCCATCTTTTCGGACATAGTTGAGGACACTTTGGAGGTATTCATGGATGACTTCTCTGTGGTAGGTGATACTTTTGATGATTGTTTGTTAAATCTTAGCAGGGCACTACACAGGTGTGAAGAGGTAAACCTAGTGCTAAACTAGGAAAAATGCCATTTCATGGTCAAAGAAGGAATAGTCCTAGGCCATAAGGTGTCCGAGAAAGGTTTGGAGGTGGATAGGGTGAAAATTAAAGTAATCAAAAAGTTACCCCCACCTATCTCTATGAAAGGGATTCGGAGTTTCTCAGTTCATGCAGGGTTCTATCGGTACTTCATCAAAGACTTTTCTAAAATTCAATATCCTTTGTGTAAGTTGTTAGAAAAGGAGATGAATTTCACTTTTGATGAAGCATGCACCAAAGCTTTTGATTGTCTGAAAGCTAAATTGATCTCAGCCCTAGTGATCATTGGTTCAGATTGGTCGGAACCATTTGAGGTGATGTGTGATGTAAGTGGTGTTGCCTTAGGAGTTGTGCTAAGGCAGAAGCGCAATAAGGTCTTTCACCCAATCTATTATTCAAGCAAGGCGTTGAATGGAGCACAAAGAAACTACACTATTACTAAGCAGGAATTGCTCGCGGTAGTGAATGCTTTTGAGAAATTCAGAGCATACTTGTTGGGAACTAAAGTGGGAGTTAACACTGACCATGCAGCACTGCGGTACTTGATTGCGAAGAAAGATTTGAAGCCGCGATTGATACGATGGGTGTTGTTGTTACAAGAGTTTGACTTTGAAGTCATAGACAGGAAGAGCTGTGAAAACCAAGTGGCAGACCACTTGTCCAAACTGGAGGCAGAGAAGAAAGAGGAGGTTGAGTTAGACATTGATGACTCATTTTCGGATGAGCAGGTATTAGCTTCTTCCCTTGATCTCATTCCGTGGTTTGCTGACTTTGCTAATTACCTTGTCAGTGGCTTGATGCCTGAAGGGTTAACTTTTCAACAAAGGAAGAAATTCTTGCATGATGTGGTTAAGTACTTTTGGGATGAACCTTACTTGTACAGGGTTTGTGCTGATAATATCATCAGGCGATGTGTGCCTGAAGCTGAAATGTTAAGTATTCTAGAAGCATGTCATTCATCTCCAGTTGGTGGACACCATGGGGGTGTTCGCACTGTCCATTCATTGGCCTACAATTCATTAGGATGCATTTGACTTGGTTAAAGGTTGTGATATGTGTCAAAAGGCAAGGATTTATCTCCTGCCATCATGAGCTACCTTTGACTCCTATCTTGGAGGTCGAATTATTTGATGTCTAGGGGATTGACTTCATGGGACCATTTGTGAGCTCTTTCGGGAAATAGTATATATTGGTGGCAGTTGATTATGTCTCCAAGTGGGTTGAGGCTGTGGCCTTGGGAGAGAATGATGGCAAGAGTGTTGCAGGGTTTCTGAAAAAGAACATTTTCTCAAGATTTGGTACACCTAGGGCCATTATCAGTGATGGAGGCTCACATTTCTGCAATAAAGTGTTCAGCACACTTTTGGCCAAATATGGGGTGAAACAGCACAAAGTGGCGACACCTTATCATATGAAAACAAGTGGCCAAGTGGATTTTTCAAACAGGAAAATAAAGTTAATATTGGCGAAGATAGTGAATGCCAATAGAATGGATTGGGCAAGGAAGTTATATGATGCTTTATGGGCATATCGGACAGCTTTCAAAACACTCATTGGTATGTCACCATATCAGTTAGTGTTTGGAAAAGTATGTCATTTGCCTGTAGAGTTGGAGAATAAGGCACTTTAGGCACTGAAGAAGCTAAACTTGAGTTGGAGTGAAGCAGTGAATATGCGACTTGAACAGATAAATGAAATGGACGAATTTCGCTTGAGAGCTTATGAGAGATCTGCATTGTACAAGGAAAGGATGAAGTTGTATCACGACAAGCATATTGAGAAGAGGACTTTCAGTCCTGGTGACTTGGTGATATTGTTTAACTCAAGGCTACGCCTATTTCTGGGAAAGCTGAGGTCCAAACGGTCTGGGACATTCAAAGTAACCCAAGTGTTTCAGTCGGGAGCCATTAAACTCGAGAATGAAAAAGATTAGAGGTTCAAGGCTACAAGCCAGCGAGTCAATGCACATATGGGAGTTCCAGAGAAAGTGAATATAGTTAAGGAATGCAAGCTTGATGAAGTATGAGTAATCAAGTAACATGTGTCGCGCCGCGACGTTAAATTGTGCACTACTTGGGAGGCAACCCAAGATGTAATTGTAATAGGTAGTTTAAATTCCCGTAATAGTTCATTATTATTATTATAGAGTCACAATGTGTGCATGTGCGTAGGAAAAGTTGGGAAATGTTAGGAAGAGTCGAGGCCTGGAATGCTCTTCATGGGCCACCAAACGGTTTTACAATAATTCACGACCCGTGAAGTAGAAATCCGAAACAAGTGGAGCTCACTGGTAAAAAAGAAAAATGTTCATGGAAGGGTTTACATCCTGTCTAAACTTAGACAGACTGTTTAGCCTCTTGTCAACTTGCATGTAAGTTTTATTGGTTAAGTATTTCTCACAAGCACCTAGACGGCCCGTGAGGCTCTTCACGAGCCACTTCACGGCCCGTCAAGTCTAGGTCGGCACTAACAGAACTGACCCGACCCACGCGACTATGAAAGCAAATTCAATGTATTTAAAAGACTCCAAAGCACCAAACATTGGGTTCTTTCCTTTTTTTTCTCTATTCCTAACGTCTTTTTGGGGTTATCAAAGAGGTTTCTACCATCTATATCAAGAAATCAAAGAATCATTCACCCCCTAATTCGACATTGCAAGAAAATCCCAAAATCAAGGTCCCTTCTTCTCTTTTTGTGCAAAAGTTAGGGCATAAATTGAAGTAAGTTCTCATCCTTTACTTGATATACGATTGGTCTTATAAAAATCAAGTACAGAACTACTTTTATTGATCCTATTCAGGGTATTATTGAATGAAAAATTGATTGGGTGTGTTCACATGTTGTGGGTATGGTTGTAGTTACTAGATTTCTATAATTAGATGTTGATTTTGTATTTGGTTTGTGATGGGTTTGTGAAAAATGATGGAATCATGTTGGGGGAAGGTTAAGAGGATTGTTTTGGGTATTTTTGAGTGCTTAAATTTGATAATTGTATGTGCAAAGCATGTCGACTGAAAACCTGGCCTAAGTGTAAGTACGAGACGGACTTCACGGATGGTGCAAGGGTGCACGGACCGTGAAACCCTTTGTGAACCACACTTAGGTGGTTGACACTCATTGTTAAAGTTCACGATCGCCTAGACGGGCCGTGGTACCTACCACGGACCGTATAGTGCCTCGTATAAAAAATAATTCCCAAAAGATTTTCTTTCAGTATTTCATTCTTTGGTCATTGCGTGGACCTTCCCAATGATAGATTGAGTGACGGCACTAAAAGGGCAAGGCGTCACTTTGTATACATACATAGGGAAATTTTGAGTACCCGTTAGTGTGTCATTTAATATACGTGGATTGTAACTCAATGTCTCTCAGGTACAATGGGAAAACCAAAGAGCAAGAAGCTACCACCGCACACCTCATCCCCTGCTTCTCCTCAACAAAGTTCGAGTGAAGAGGCATCTAGCAGCTTAGGGGTCCGGGTAAATATAGAAATTGAAGCTCACTCTCCCCGGACTACTAGGTCTCGGACAGCCAGAGCTACCGTACAACACACTCCTTCCCAGTCTGAAGAGGAAAGAGATGAGTTTGGGAGTGAGCAGGGGTCGGATGGTGCCTCCCGGGCATCACCTAATGAACTACAACCAGTTGAGAATAAAGAGGAAGAGAGAGACAGCCAGGAGGATAGAAATTCTAGTGAACCCGATGTGTTGTTCGTGCAGTTTATTCACCAGAGAGAGGCTGACATAGTGGTGCGGCAGCAACTCATTGATATCTTTCACCAGATGTGGACCATTCCCATATCAAAGGATATCTTTGAGAATGGCATACTATCCAAGTCTGGCGGCATTGGCGGGAGAGCAATTATCCCTGAGTCCAGAGTTGTGGAGGCAGATGTGCAGGCTTTTCTAGATATTTACAACTTGTTCAAACAACTTCAGTTTGAATGGATGACTAAGAAGCCAAGATAGTATGTGCGACACTTGACCAAAGAGTTTTACGCCTCCTATGAAGCCTCCCTGATGAACTTCGCTACACACACTAAAATAACTAAGAAAGGGAATAAAGCACTTGCAGCGACATAAACACCACTATCTAAGGTGATTGTTCGGGGTAAAGTGGTAGAGATATCTGAAACTACTATAAAAAGGTTTCTACATGGCCCGGAGTACACAACACCTACTATAGTGGGTCTATTTGAGGGTTGCCACGATGCAGTAACTAGAGAAGCCGAGATGGAAGATCCTGTCTCAAGGGAGAGTATTATGCGATGGATTGCGGGGAAGATTGCAATGGAAGGTGAGGCAGCAGCATGGGTAGCTAACTCGCAGGTGCATATTACAAAGGCATCGTTGACATTTCCTGCTAAAGTCTTGTGGGCAGTGGTACGTGCTCAATTGCGGCCAACGGGTAATGACAACACCCTATCCCCTTCACTTTCTTCATTACTAGCTTGCATCATGGTTGGATACCCATTGAATATGGGTAGAATAATTGCTACGGAGATGTGGGATCGTGCCTTGAATGAAAGAGCGAATCTGTCATTTCCATGTCTGATAAGGAGACTATGTGTGCATGCCAACATACCACCCAATAAATTGGTGGACAGATATGTAGAGGCGACAAAGTTCACAGCGGTGACGAAGATAAAAGATGTGGCAAACCATCTATATGGTTCAAAAGCAGGGTTTGTAGGACCCTTGGCAGTCATGCCGTATGTTTTAGTTGAGCCTCCGAGAGCTGAGGGGGGCAGTGAGCAAGCTGAGGGGACATCCCAGCCAGTTGTGGGAGTGCAGCCACCACCAGCATAATCCTCAGAGAGTACACGTTCTTTCGTATCTTTGCCCACTTTATTGTTGGATAGATTGGTCGCAGAGCAGAGGTAGACTCATTCCATCTTAGACCATGTAGTTGCAAAACTACCACAAGTAGTCTAGAGTCAGGTGTAGGGTGCACAGAAGCGTCTGCGAGATGAACTCTGGCAAGAGATTTATGTGCTAAAGAACTGAATGGATAGTTAGAAGCTCATGTGAATAGCTGACTACATGCATTGGTCCTATAGAAGGTGTTTCTCTGCAGTCACAGATGGTTGTAATGAAAGAGGAAATTTCAAAACTGGCAGAGAAGTCAGCCACTGTGCCTCCACCAGTTGTACCAGATTCTTTGATGAATCTATTTAGCAGGCCCCTTCTACTCAGTCGGTTGATGACATTTGGGGAGATTTGGCTAGACCAGCGACTGGTAAAAGAAAAGGGAAGGATATAGGCTCTGACTTGTAGCACAATGAAAACCTTTCGAGGGAAGAACGGAAGAGGCAAAATAAAGCAAGAAAAGAGTCCAAGAAAATGGCTTGGGAGAAGGAGGCTTTAGAGCAGCAGAAGCGTGATGCAATGAGGTCTGGAGCCTTAGGTAGTGATCTTCTTGCTCATGTGGATAGTAGTCATCCTAACCCAGTCCCTACCCTGAGCGCGCACCCATTGATAAGGGTGTTGACATCACTCCTATGATCGACGCCTAGAGCGTCGCAGATATGACCCCTCTTCATAGCCCTTGTTTTTTGTACTTTGAGGGCAAAGTCTATTTTGTTGGGAAGGGGGTGGTTGAGCAACCTGTCATTAGATGTTAGAGTGCATGGAGTTTGGATCTTATGTTGGGATACAATGATGATTGTTTTGTTTTCATGTGTGTATGGAAGTTGAATTAGCAACAGCTAAATTTTGTGTTTGGTGTGAAATGATAAGAAAGAAATCCTTAATCTGATATTTGACTGTTAGGCTCTTTGTGCGACATCTTAGATACTTGCGTGTTGATCATTGCTGGATAGGAACATAAATTTGTTGACTAAAATACTCAAAGTGCAAGCATGTTCCATGTGAGTGTGAGGTTTGTTTGAAGTCTACTTGGTAGAAAGCTAGAACTTGCCCAAGTAGTCTCGCTGAAATAACTAAATAACTGGATAGGAAGTGATCATAGGCCCTTTTTTGTATTAACTCCACTTAAACCAAAAACAACTACCAAATGAAATCATGAACCTCTGAACCCCATTTGAGCCTTGAAGCTGATTTTGTTGTCACCCTGTTGATATCGTATCCTTGGTTCTCCGAAGGCATGATGCCAAAACTCAGGCCAAAATCCTAAGTTGAGGGTGGTCATGACCTGAATAAAAAGAAAATAGCTTAGAATATTGTATCCTTGGTTATTCCGAAGGCATGAAACCACAATGCATGTTTGAATGGGTCTAGTGTGAATGGTTCAAGTAAATGGTAGTTACAAAAAAAGAGAAAAATGAAAAGCGAAAAAGAATGAGAAAAAGAAAAAGGAGGAAAGAAAAAAATCATTTGATGTGAGTGTCGTGATTAACTGAAGAAAGAGAAGTTGGAACCACTCGAATAAAAGTTGTGTGCTAATAAGAACTTTGGAGGACCAAGGTAATTTAGTCACTCATAGACCAAATGTGCCACTCCCTAGCCCGAGCCAACGCTACAAGCCCATAAAAGCCCTATAGTGATCCTATTCCGGTTATTTGATAGTTGAAGCGTAGAAAACAAGGGCAAGCCTATTGTCAGTATACTTGCAGTAAGTTCTTTTGGAGAGTGAGAGTACTTGTCAGTCCCAATTGTCATGTGTGAGGGACTTCTTTATTGTGAGGGCACTATGTTTGCATTTAATAGTTGGTTGTGTCAGTTGATGGTTGGTACTGACATAAGCATGATTGACTATGCGTAATGGGATGTCGTCCATTGATCCTTGCATGTTAGACAGATGATTTTTGATATAATTTTGGTTGAGATAGCTGCTGCATATTTGTGGTGTGTCCTTTGTTTTGAGCGTCGAGTGTTGTCTTTTTCATCGCTTGGAGACAAGCAATGGTTCTAGGTTGAGGGTGTTGATGTGTCGTGAAATCATGGCACATTTGATGCTCAAAACTAGGGATTAGTGCGAGAACTTAAGTGTGTTTATGTGGATATGATGTGTTCTTTCATGATTGAACAGGTAGAACACTTGGATGGGAAAGATAGAAAAAAAGAAGGAAATTGATATGAAGCAAACACCACAGAACCCCAGACGTGTCGTGGTCATGATGATGTGCCGTCTTAGGGCTCGTGGAAAGGAGGCAATGAAGGCTACAAAAAGACTAAGTGAAACATGAAGACCACAGAGCCCTAGACAGGTCGTGGTCCACTTGACGAGCCGTCTGAGGGCTCGTGAGAGAGAAGCAGTGCCAAGCTTTGGAGAACTAAGTTCTGACTGAAGGCCACGGAACCCCAAACGGGTCGTGGTTGAGGTGAAGAGTCATGTAGCTGCTCGTGGGCGAGAGGCAAGAAATCCAGTAGCCATCCAAGTGAAGGCTCAACTCCACGGAGCACTAGACAGGTTGTGTTGCTTAAGACGGACCGTCTAGTTGCTCGTGAAGATCTCTAGTGAAAGAATACCCACAGCTTAAGTGTGGGACTACGAGAGGTATGACGAGTCGTCTAAGCCTAGACGAGCCGTCAACCTGCCCGTGAAGCCTCGCGATAGTTCAGTCCTACATTGAGTAGGACTTGTATTTACATACTATTTTAATTACTTAGGGTTAATTTTTGAAGACTACTTTTTATCGTTCGAACTTGGCAAAATTGAGAGCAAGGAGAAACGATAGTTTCCATATTAAAACAAGTTGTGTTAGCTGCAAGTGTTGATCTTACTTTCATAATGAGTTCTTTCTAATGAGTGCACGCATTAGAACCTATCTACATTTACCACTTGTTCGAGAGAAAAGTGATAATTAGGAATAAGTAAGAATCATATTCTATAAACTCATTAGGAAGATTTGAGTTCGAGAGAAGAGAATCTCCTTAAAAAGTATGCAAGGGTAAACAATCAAAACACTCTAAGACTGAGAGGAAAAGAGTGAAATTCATCTAATAGGGCTGAAAAGCGTTAGATGTACCTAACTTTCTAGGAACGGGTAATGTTAACAACGGATCGTTGCCTGTATATAGATTCGATAATGAATTAAAAGTCATGGGAAACGCAATCCTAGTTTCATTAATCAACTACTAAACTCTTGGAACTATTGTTGTTTCTGTTAACTGTGACACTAAATTCAACATTGGTTACTAAAACAATAAACAACCCAAAATTTACTTTTCGCATGTTACTTTCTTTCGGGAATATCAACCACAATTGAGTCAGAGCGTCAGTAAGACTATTTCTGTAGTAAATTCTATGTGGAATCGACCTCAACTCCAATTGAGTTCTATAAATTGACTTTGACCATTTATACTTCTTAATTGAGGTGTAAGTTTGGACATATCAGAAAGAAATAGCATCGAATGCTAGTCACAACCAGAGTCGATGTTTAGAGCATTACTATATTAATCCTCATAAACTGAACCAAACTTATCAAAAAGTAGAACTTCCTAACAAGCTATTAAGAAGTTAGAAGCATTGAGAAGAAAGAAAAATCATCTCCAAGCTCTACAATTTCGCCTTGTAAAAATCATTGTATTTTTTCATTAGGAGATCTAAGTAGCTCAGTTGGTTGGCTGAAAGCAATTTTTGTTACAATTGATTCAGTTCCAATCTAGAAGCTAAATTTTTCAGTTTTGGAGGAATTAGTAATACCATCTTATTCATATACATTACCGGTTATCAGACCAGCTCACATAGATAATTTGGAAGGGATATTAATTAGGCTTCTTTTATAACGGATAGTTATAGACTTCTTGAAATACTTGTGAAAATCATTTTCTCAGCTACTAACACCTTTCTAATTTATATTTGATGTTTTGTACCTAGCGAAGACAAATGGTGCGATTGTGGGTCAAACCTGCAAACACTTCAACCCACCTCACTGTGATAAAAAAAAAGATTTTCAACCCTCCCCAATCCACATTTGTTATTCTATTTTTTAAAACTAAATTTGATACTAAAAATTAATTAATAGTTTTTTTTCTTTTTTCCTACCAAGTAATATTAATTTAATAATTAATAACTTGAAACTAATTTCTTGGAGATCAATTGCAGATCTTTTTTTAAGGTCATAAGGAATTGTGACTTTCAAATGACTTGATTTTCATTTACAAGAATAAACCAAATTAAAGTGGATTGTCATTTTTGTTGTTTTAACCATTTCCCCTCTTGTAATTTATATTTTTAATTGTTTTCTCGATAAACTTGTAAATTTGATACATATTAGTCATATTAATTTGCATAATTTTCAATTCATTTTGGGTTCACTAGCCAAAAATAATAATTAATATTAATAATAATTTATTTACCTATATTAGTATGTAAATTTACTTAATAAAATTATTATGTATTTTTTGGAAGGTTTTTAGACTGATAAGATCGGTCTAATTTTATGTCACGATCCGAGCCTACACCCTGGACGTGGCCGGCACTCGAGAACCATTTTTGGTCTCCAAGCGAACCCTCATCCTGGCTGACTACAAGCGGAAGACTCTCACAAGCATACATAAGCATCAAATTGAAAGAAACGTTTAAAAAAATAGTTTACTGAATCTCAAAACTTTGTTGAATATACTAAGTAAGAAACATAAGTTTAAATAAACATCTGAAAACTGAGAGACTCTCCAAAACTGTATATCTATGAAACCTCTACGGTATATAGACGAGTGTCGGGAAAAGACCCACAACTACTCAAGAGAACTACTAGTAACAACTCATAAAACTTGAGTCCTCCGAAAGCAAGGATGTCCTACTCAAAAGCTGACGAGCGGATGAAGTAATCTCAACAGACTCTTGTTGAGGATCCTAAGAACCTGTATCTGCATCATTAAAAGATGCAGGTCAAAAGACATCAGTACATTGAATGTACGAGTATGTAATATATCTGAATAACAAATAACTGAAAGAAAGGACTGCAATAGATAACAATGTACTCAAGCTAAATGTAAAGAAATAAAGGAGTTAAATCATTAAAACTTTACAAAATACTTTCTCATCTCTGAACTCAACGTAATAAGTGATATATAAAAATATACCAATAATATATATAACTCATGCTCATATGTTTAAAAATATAACTCTTCCTCTGGTTTGAGATAATTGTTCAAACTACCCTCTTAAAAGAGGTAACTGCTCTTGAAATATCTTTTGAACTTATAACCCATTTAGAAATCAAAAATTCTCTTTTATCAATGTAAAAATTGATACCTTTGGGAATACTTGGTCCCCTTATACTCTTACTCAACTCATACTTGAAAACTCTTTCTCAAAATCATATGGTAATATGATCATTGATGACTCGGGAAGTCATACTGCATAAACATTGATGGTATAACTAGATATCATATTGCTTAAACATTGATACCATACTCGATCGTCATACTAATCATATTTTAGAAACTCTTTTCTCAAAACTCATCTTTACTTTCTCAAACTCAGTTTAAGAACTCAAGTGTTGGCTTTAAAAAGCTTTTCAAAATTTATAACTCAAATCATAGTGTTCATGTGGAATTATGGACATGAACAACTCAACTCAGGGATCTTAATAGCAATAAGGAAACTCGGTACTCAGAACTCAACGATACTACTTATCTCAAAAAAATACTCAATTCATAGGGTTCATGCTGAAATATAGACATGAACGAATCAACTCAAGAATTTTAATGCATAACATATAGCAATTCAATAATTAGGAATAGAATTTCAAAAAGAAACAGGAACTCAAGAACTCATAACAAATTATCTCAAGAATACTCAAATCTAGGGGTAGAATCCTAGATTTCTCTTTTACTGATTTGAAAGTAGATGTAGGGCGTGAGGACGAACTAATCTAAAACTATGATAGCCTTACATACCTGAAAGAATAAGGTTCTTGAAGAATCTTGAAGAAGAACTTGATAAGAAGCCTTAAAACCCTAGCTTGAAGGAGAACAATCAAGAAAATCTTTCTTGAGATTCTTGAATTGGTTTCTTGAAATCTATATGGCCAAGAATTATGATTTTTACTAATGATTCATAATTGTATGGAGGAATTTGAGTTGGAAAGATGGAATTCTTGGAGAAAAACTTACCTTGAAGAAGAATCTTGAAAAACATGGAAAGAATCTTGAAAAAGATTGAAAGAATCTTGAATGGAGTCTTCTACTTTGATTTTTCCTTAGGGTTTTCCCTAGGATTTGAGAGAGAAGAGAATGATAGATTAAAAGATGAAAATCTGATTGTTTTGAGCCTTATATTAGTCAAGAAATTCGTTTAGGATTTTCTTGGACGTAAAAAGACAAAAAGACCCTTTTAAATGTTTTTCCGTCGGCTAATTCGTCATTGCACTGTATCAGTTACTAAAATGGTCATAACTTTTTACTCAGAAATTGGATTGACGCAAAATTGGTGGTGTTGGAAAGTAGATTCAAATACCTTTAATTTAATAGGTTAGGATCCACGTAACTCTTTATATTTTATGAGATATGATCGTTTGAAGTTGACCCAAGTAGAATCTTACATCAAAACTTAATCGATAAGGAAACTTTCAACTCTACTTTGTGCTAGGGGATTCTAGTGACCTTAATTCATATCCAAATCATTCCCACACTACAGAATTTACCTTTACACATATGGGTAATTTATGAATCACCCAATACGACCCTACAAGTAAATGAAGAATGGTTCGAATCTTAACTTAGAAATTTTTGAGGTGTTACATTTTAACATTTGACCAAATCTAATGTAAATAAATATAAATAAATATATATATATATATATATATATATATATATAACTAGATGGGCCATGCACGGGCCCAATATCAAAGGTTCATGATCTTCAAGAAAAAGCCAGAACTGAAGTTGAATAATAAAATATTTTATTTTCCCATACCAAGTCATATGATGACGTCTCAATGAAGAATTTGATTGCATATATATATGCGTGAAACAAAAACCTTTAGAATTTTTTTAAAAATATATGTTTAAACGGCAGTTTTCTTCTCTACACTTAATCTATACATTAAGAAACTTAGCGGGTATTGCAAGTTGTATTACAAAAAACAATCTTAAAATGCCAAATTATAAGTTCACTCATAAAACGATTATTATATCTTTAGATCTTATAGTTTCATATAGACTAAAATTATATAAATACTCTCGGAAAAAAAAAGAATGATTTTTCAAAAGCCGCTAGATAGATGGAGCTCCAAGAAGGCAGTTGACCACACGAATAGAGGAGACTGTCTCCTTTTAATAATTCCACATTTGCATCTGTAAACAATGATCATATGCATTATTATAAAATAGATCAAGCAAGAGGCAAAAAAAATTAAAGTTGAAATGCATTGTAAAGAAGAGTAATAGTGTGAAGGAGGCTAGAATTGAGACCTAAATCAATTAAACTGGGTAATCACCATAAATAAAAATTATAAGTACATAATAAAACATTCAAATGTAAGAAAAGAAAATTAAAAAATCGAAGGAAACCAAAAAGTAGAGGTAGAAGAATTATTTCACAAAAAAATTCAAGAAGAAATGAGAGGAACTAAACTCTGCTGCAAAACTGTTTCTCTCAAAACTCCTATACATTAAAAATGTGAATGAAAAAGGCATGATATTTGACATGAAAGAAGAGAATGGAGATGGAAGAAGAGTTAGAATGTGTGTCTAGCAGGAAGGAAACTTGTGTTTCGCATTCGTGCATGATCTATATTTAAATACGATCTTATCCTATGTTAGCCACTTAGTCCCTCAGATTGTACAGATTATATAAATTTATGTGCAATTATTAGATATTGTGTTTGTTCATTTCTTTCTCACTATATAAGTGGTATTAACAGGAAAGAACTATTATATAAACAGTGAGACGAAAGGTGACAGTCATTATTATCATTGAATGGAAAAATTTTGAGCATAAACAAACATAATTGAATATCTTGTAATAATGGAGCAGCTGTGACTTTTTAAGTTAGAGTGTGTATACCCTTTCGACGAAGAAATCCCTTCCATTATGATTAAAAAAAAATGGATATCAACATAGAATTAATGGTAGATTCATCTGCCAAAAGTTTAATCATCTCTCCTTGTTGAAGAACTTGTAAGGCCATAATTCACATTAATCAGCTACATACAAATTTTTTGGATTCTTTCCTATTTGAAAGGGTATAAACCAAAATATCTCATTTTTGGAATTCCTTTCCTTTCTTCTCAAAGTAAATGCAAATGTCCACACTTGTGAAATTAACAAATTGAAATACTTCCAACAAATGTCAATACAAAAGATAATAACTGATATTATAGCAGAAGCTTAGAGTTCTCACACAACATACAACATTAGACCTACAAATTAAGTTGGACAACAGAGACACTAATTAAGTAGTAATTGCAACTTGAACAAACAAATTTTCTTATGATCCTCACGTACATCTTACTCCTTCAGCAATTCATCTTGGTAACGTGATCTCGTCTGAATTATTTTCAGCTTTATCACCACTTAAGTCCGTACAAAAAATTTAGAAATACAGAGAAGAAGCAAGTCCACATAAAAAAAGGTATAACAAGTTGGAGCAGCAGATACAAAAGGATATAAAGAATGTATAGATAAGATAAATAATATTTCTCAATGTATCTTTCACATTATTATCTGATACTTAAATGGTTCTCCAATATATAATCTAATTAACTCAGAAACTGAAAGGAGAACTCTCAAAAATTTATGATTCAAATAAAAAATTACCTTCAATGTCAATAGCCAAATGTGAACTGCACCAACTCAGAACTCAAATCACTCTTCTCTAATTTCCCAACAATTTTCTCTCCTCCTATTTCCTATTTTCTTTTTAAATTTAATACTCAAAAATTTTAACAACTCAGTGAATATAGAAGAACAACAGAGACCCAGTAAAGTAAATGCAAACAGAGAAAGAATAGTAGAAAACTCACGATTGACAACAAAGAAGCCAGTAAGCACAAGAGCCATGATGATGAAATTAAGGAGCAAGTGTATATATGAGTAATAAAAGGCAGTACACGTGTCTTGAATAAAGTGAATCATCAGACCATGGTAACACTTAATACTCCTAATTATCCCAAAGTTACAAATTTATTTGCACGTTGTACAATTAATTTTATGCAGTGTTCGTCCTTCTAACTGCCATTTCTAATTAAGGGTATGTTATTTAAAAAAAAATCCAAATATTATCTTATAACATCATCTCACGCCAACTATAAAATCCTTTCTATTTTCCTCTTATTTTCCACCCCTTGATTGCTCTTTCAAACACTATTTGAGAGCTAGAAATTTTCAAGCACAACTTTGTGCTCTCTTTTATCTCTATTTTTGTCATGTATCTATCGCAACAATAGAATTCAAAGACGTCATTTAATACATTTCTCATAGCTATAATTTTTAAGACACGGAAAGAGAAAATATTGTTGGAGTCCAGATAACCCAACTCTTCGTTGACATCAACAACAAGTTTCTTTCCTTTAACATCAATTGTGTTAGCTCCACTTGGTCATAAAAAGAAATTCCATTGTCCAAGCTCTTTTTCAAGATCACTTTCTACTTCTTCTACTAAATAACCTATTAAGGTAATGTTGTCATTTGATTGTCGGTAAGGCTAGACATTGGGCTTGCAAACGAACTTGGAAAAAGTTCATCATTGATATGATAAGGTAGAATTAGTGCAGTTGGTATTAACTAATCTAAGATTGTTGTTGGAGTCAACGAAAGGTTGAGAGGTGTGAATTTTTTTGAATGTACGTATTTCCATTACTTTTTAGTTGTATAGAAGTTGTTATTCAATTTTTTAGTTATCCACATGTAATAGATCCTCCTCAAAGTTTATGAAAATTACTTATTATAGAGTGTCAATGTCACAACCCAAAATAAGACGTGATGGCACTTGTCTATTCCCACCAAGACAAGTCAGCCTCAACCTAACGAAAATGAACGAAATGCGGAAATATAAAGCAAGAACAAGAAAAAGGCGGAAAACTTATTCATTCTAAACAATACCCCAAAATTAGGTTGTCACGTGTAAAACCACTAAAGTAAAAATAGGATTCGAAAGATGAAATACAAGTCTCATAGTCTTTGCTTCTCAAATAGAACAAAGAGTAAATTAAAGGAACATAAGGGTCCGCCGGGATGACAAGCACCTACCGCTCAAAATTCTTGACAAGCCTCGAAATCAGAAGAAGAAATAGGAGATCACACAGGTCCGGGCTCGGAACCTACACAAGTGTAGAAACAAGGGGTGAGTACAAACAACACGGTACCCAACAAGAAACCTAATAAACAAGACATCTAGCTAGAAATCGAGTACCCCTTACACTCCAACTGAACCTCCTCAAACTACAACCTACACGTAAATCAGCCAAACCTAACAGTTCTACGATACATGGCTCACAAGGCCCAATATCCGCAATTCAATAGTCACAAATCAACAATCAACAAATCAAGTAAGTCAATCTCAAGTCAAGTAGTTCGGTCATACGCAACAAGTACATCAATCACAACTAGCAAGCAATTCACGCATAAAAATTAAATGCATCAAGTTACAATAATCAATCTCTTGTCAGAAACAATTTCCCATCGGCACAATATCACTAGCCGGAACCATTTCTCATCGGCTTCATATCAAATCACTAGTTGGAACCATTTCCCATCAACTTTATATACACTTGCCGGAAATAACCTCGGTGTAATCGCACTCGCTGACAAAGACTTCGGCATCATAAGTCATCACGGTGTTCAACAATCAATGCACACAAGTAATATCACACCACACGGAAGAGACAACAAATCATACAATTCAAGTCCACATTCATGCTTTCAAGCATTTCATCAATCAATCAACAAGGGTCCCAATAAAGCAATTCACATCATCATGTTCATCACATAGCCTTTTTTAATTTAACCCCTCTTTATTCATTTAGATACATCAAGTGGACAGTTAAATCCTTCACCTCATTCCCATTACTCCCAACACACAAGCAACGAAGGAAGTACAAGAATTCTACTAAAATACAAGGTTTAGGAGATCACTTGCCTTAAATCAATCAATAATCACTCTAAGAGTCTTCCCCTTCCTAATAACTTCCAAAGCCAAACAATCTCTGCACAGAAAAGTATTCACAATCACTTTCCTGACACAACAATACCCACATAAATTTTCTTGAAAAGTGGGTCAATCAACAAAAAATCCAATTCTAAAAATAAGATTTGAATCCGAAATTTAATACTTGAAAATATTACTCAAGGCATTAAGAACTCATTAGGGAAAATCTTTCCGAAAAAGGACTCAAAATCAGTTCACAATCTCCATTTTAGTTACGAACTTGAGTTCTTAAAAAATCTTGTCATTTACCAATCAAAATCTCAAATTTTGATATTAGAATTCATAAATAACCAAAGGAAAATGAAGGTTTAGGATCAAGAAAGCTTACCCAAATGATTTAGCATAAGAAAACTTTCTGAAATTGCCACCAAAGGTTCCCCAAACACAAAAATAAAAAATGAGGCTTAAACCCCGAAAATGGCAGGTCAAAACCCTACTCAAATGTCGCAATAGCGAAGCATCCTTTTCTAAAGTGTATCCTCCTTCACTAAAGAGAAGGTCTCTTAAGCGTCAGGACCTTCTCTTAAGAGGAGGTCGCTTAAGCAAAAATACCTTCGCAAAAGCGAGGTCTGCAGCACTAGAAGACACAACCAAGTCTCAAAACACTGAAAGGACCCTCGTAATTAGTTTGGTAACCCATGAACACAAATTACATATGAAAATCAATTATACTCGACGTTCCAGACTCAATGAAATCATCAAAACATGATTCTGGGGTCTCCTTGATCCGACATTCGGGAAAATCACAAGAAACTAACTCAACACCTAAAAAGGCTAAAAAAGCTCGGGACCTCTAAAAAATCAACTAAGACCTCACCTAAGCCTAAAATCATCCACTTTATCCAATGGAACTATCAGAATTCCGATCTGAGCATCCAAAC
>JAJONR010002408.1:0-40000 GCA_029582245.1 Solanum etuberosum | reverse complement strand
TGCATCAATTCACAACTAAGCCCCACTCTGGATGCATCACAATAGACAACAAAACCCTTTGTACCCTCTGACAGAGTCAACACTGGAGTAGTAGTTAATCGCGTTTTCAATTCCTAAAAGCTTTTCTCACAAACTTCAGACCATTAAACTTAGCTATCTTTTGAGTCAACTTAGTCAATGGGGGATGAAATAGATGAAAAACCCTCGACGAAACCTTCTGTAGTAACTTGCCAACCCCAAGAAACTCCTTATATCAGTTGGAGATGTGGGTCTGGGCCAATGTTGCACTGCCTCAATTTTCTGAATGTCGACTCAAATTCCTTCATCAGACACGATGTGGCCTAAGAACGCCACATATTCAAGCCAGAACTCACACTTAGAAAACTTGTCATATAACTCTCGATCTTTGAGAGTTTGGAGGACTATTTTGAGATGACTGGCCTAATCCTCCTCATTCCTTGAGTAGATCAGGATGTTGTCGATGAATACAATAACAAACATATCTAGATACTACTTAAATACTCTATTCATGAGATCCATAAATTTTGCAGGAGCGTTAGTCAAACCAAAGGACATAACAAGGAACTCATAATGACCATAACGTATCTTGAAAGTTGTCTTCGGGATGTCACTTTCTCTCACTTTCAAGTGATGATAGCCAGATCTGAGGTCTATCTTAGAGAAGAAAGTGGCACCCTGAAGTTGGTCGAAAAGGTTATCAATCCTAGGAAGGGGATACGTGTTCTTTATGGTGACCTTATTCAACTGATGGTAATCAATACACATCCTAAGGGAACCGTCTTTCTTTCGCACGAATAAGATCGGAGCACCTCAAGGTAAGACACTAGGTCAGATAAAACCTTTATCAAGGAGATCTTTCAACTGCTCTTTTAACTCAGATGGAGCCATTCTATATGGTAGAATAGAGATGGGTTGAGTATCTGGAAGGACGTCAATTCCAAAGTCTATCTCTATTTCATGAGAGACTCTGGTAAGATCATTGAGAAAGACTTCTGGAAACTCATTTACGATTGGAAATAAATGAAGGGACGGTGTCTCAACATTAGAATCATTAACTCGGACTAAGAGAGAGATGCGCCCCTTAGAGACTAACTTTTTAGCCTTTAGGCATGAGATAAAATGACCCTTAGGAACTACTGGATTACTTTTCCATTCTATGATTGGCTCATTTGGAAACTTAAACTTGACTACTTGAGTCCTACAATCGACTGAGGCATAACAAGCATAAAGCTAGTCCATGCCTAGAATGACATCAAAATCCACCATGTTTAATTCAATTAAATCAGCCATGGTGTCTTTATGATAGATAGAGATGGTACGATTTTGATAGACTCTTTCTGCTAGAATAGACTCCCCGACAGGTGTAGAAATACTGAAAGGTTCAAGAAGTTGTTCGGGACAAGTCCCAAACTCCATGGCTATATAGGGAGTTACAAAAGATAAACTCGCACTTGGATCAAGTAAGGAATATGTCACGCCCTTAGGCTACACCCTTGACGTAAACACGGGACTTAGGATCACGAGTGACCTGAAGCTAACCCTGAGATAGCATATCAAGCATACTAAGAACAACTGAATAAAGATATACTATGCGGAAGCTTAAAACAATAATTAACTGAAAGTGGGGAATACCCAAAACTGATTTGAATATATAAAATGTACTACGAGTTTAGTGATATTGAACGATCACTCTAAAGCTAAAGTTGAATCTAATACTATGTCTGAAAATCCTATACTGACTAAAGTTGTTGGGACATGCCCACAGCTAACTCTAGCAAAACTGAAAACTGAAATAAAAGACTGAATATGAAAACATGTCTATTGTCCTCGAAGTATGAGGACTCACCACTGAAGCTGCTGAAAATCAATCGGGAACCGATCTATCCGTGATCTGGATGCTGAGTACCTGAACCTACATCATGAAGGATGTAGCGCAGAGTATGCGTCAGTACTTGGAATGTACAGTGCATGCAAGATATAGATAATAGCTGAACAAAATATAGTTGAGCAATAATATAATCTGAATAGAAGATAAATGCTGAATATAACCGAAAACTGAGCTAAATACAATGACCAAGTATTAATCATGAACATGACATGCTGAGACTGAATACTGAAGTATAACTGAAAACCTGGTCAAATGCAATAGAGTTTGACTGTGGGAGCTACTATTAAGCGACATAGAACCACGTGAGCTAAACGTGGAGTCCAATGTATACGCCCCATCGAGAGGACCCAATATACCTTGCCAGGGTATAGAGGCATGACTGGCGTGATCACTAAATCTGATGCCCACAGAGGGGACTTATGTTGTTACGAGGGCACGTAGTTCTGGGACTATGAGGGTACGCTGAACCCTAATCCAACTCGGTGCTAAGCATACTCCCATCTGGAAATGTGTAAGACACAACATAACTGAAATACTGGATAGCTCACTGTTCTGACATGAAAATCTGAGAATGCAACATTTAGGAACTGAAAATGTAACATTTGAAACTGGGGCATGTTTATTTGTTTAACTGAAGTAGCAAGTGTAATTCATGAAATAAGAGAATCTACATAACCAGGGCTCTGAGTTTCATGCAAGGGACTAAGCAACGTTTTCACGAAAACGTGATAATCTGAATAAGAACACTATAATAGCTAAATCACAACAATTCTCTAAAGTTTTAGAAACCCTAGGTTTAAACAAGATATAGAGAATCAAGAATCTGACTGAATTCTAGAGACCTAGTAGATGAAAGGAACCCACTAGTGAAATCCCACATACCTGGTGACGAAATCTACGAAGAAATCCTTTGATTTTGGGGCTGGAACTGGAGAAAACCTATTGCGTATTCTTGAGGGGTTGGTCAACTCTTTCTCCTCTTTTGCTCTAAGTTTTGGTGAATTTTTGGAGAATAAATGATTTGGGTAAGTTTTGACCAAATTACTAGGCTTAAATTGAGTAAAACGATGTAGTTTAGGGGTTAGACGACGTAGGTTAAAGTCCTAACGCATAGGGAAAAATACCAAAATGACCCCAACTTAAAATCTGACGGAGCCATCGACTGCCCCTGACCGACGGATGGTGGACTGACCAACGGTCCATCCTGGTAGGGCGTCGTTTGGCTTCTGGGACTAGGTTCTGAGGGTCATGATCCACGGACCTAGACCACGGACCGTTGTCCGACCGACGGTCCGTAGGTCCGGCCATGGGTCGTGATTTTCTGGAACTTCTGGGTGGCCAACCCACGGACCCTACCAACGGTCCGTGGTCCAGACCATGGGCCGTGGTTTGGCCTGTGTCGGTGGCACCTACAAGTTCAGAAAATCTGTCATTTGGTCTTTCTCAAATCCGGGGTGTTACATTATCTCCCCCTTGGGAACATTCGTCCTCGAATGAATTCTAAACTAGCTGAGTATGGAGGGAAGGAGCTGCAATCCCTACCACTAAGTACTAGAACTGATACCTGACAGAACTGAGTTCTAAGAACATGCAAATATGCTGAAAATGCAAGAACAACTTAAGGAACATGATACTAAGACTGATTTTTTACGCAGAGTAAACTGAGAGGCTGGAGAGGAACTATTACCTCAAGCTGAAACGGAATCAGAAGGAAAGAGATGAGGATACTTGGCCTTCATGGCTGCTTCTACTTCCCAAGTAGCTCCCTCTATGGACTGACTCCTCCACAAAACCTTAACTGAAGCTACTTCTTTATTCCTCAACCTACGAACCTGACGATCAAGAATTTCAACTGGCACCTCTTCATCAATGAGACTATCCTTCACATCCACACTCTCTAATGGTACTATGGATGCTGGATCACCCACACACTTCTTCAACAAGGAAATGTGAAAGACTGGATGTACCGCTGCTAGTTCTGCTGGCAACTTTAACTCATAAGCCACATTACCAACCCTTTTCAGGATTCTATAAGGACCTATATATCTAGGACTGATCTTCTCTTTCTTGCCATATCTCATCACCCCCTTCATAGGTGATACCTTTAGGAAAACCCAATCATCAATTTCGAACTCTAAGTCCCTTCTCCTCACATCTGCATAGGACTTCTGACAACTCTGGGCTATCTTAAGTCTATATCTGATGAGCTGAACTTTTTCCATAGCTTCATGAACTGAATCTGGCCCAATCAATGCTGCGTCACCTACTTCAAACAAACCAATCGGAGACCAGCATCTACGCCCATATAGTGCCTCATAAGGGGCCATCTGAATACTGGAATGGAAACTATTATTATAGGCGAACTCTATGAGAGGTAGGTGATCATCCCAACTACCCTTGAAATCTATCACGCAGGCTCTCAACATGTCCTCTAAGGTCTGAATGATACGTTTTGCCTGACCATCCGTCTGTGGATGATATGTTGTACTGAGATTTACCTGGGTACCAAGACCTTTCTAAAATGATTTCCAGATATGAGAGGTAAACCGAGGACCTCTATTTGAGATGATAGATAAAGGAACCCCATGCAAAATGACTATCTCATAGATGTAGAGTTTGGTGTAGTCCTCCGCTGAATCGGTAGTCTTGATAGCCAAGAAGTGAGCGGACTTAGTAACTATGTCCACTATCACCCAAATGGATTCATGTTGTCTATGAGTACGAGGTAAACCCGTAATGAAGTCCTTATTTATCACTTCCTACTTCCATGTAGGAATGTTAATCTCCTGAGTCATACCTCCTAGTTTCTGATGTTCTACCTTAACTTGTTGACAGTTAGGACACTTAGCCACAAAATTTGCTATGTCCCTCTTCATGCCATTCCACCAAAAGACTTCCCGTAGATCACGGAACATCTTAGTGGCACCTGGATGAATGGAATACCTGGAGTTATGAGCTTCTGTAAGAATCTGCTGCCTCAACTCACTCACATTAGGAACACATAAGCGACCCTGATAACGAAGTACACCATCTCCCCCTTGGGAGAAAACCTCAACTTTATGCTGATGAATTGCACCTTTCAACTGAAGTACTATAAGGTCACTATCCTATTTTTCCTTAACCTCCGCTACCAATGAAGATTCTGATCTATTCTGAACTATCACACCACCATCTAACATATCCGTCAGACCAACTCCTAAGTGAGCAAGCCGGTGAACATCTTTTGCAAATTCTTTCCTTTCTTCCTCAACATGTGCTACACTACCCATAGACATTCTGCTGAGAGCACCAGCCACTACATTGGTCTTACCAGGATGGTAAAGAACATTCATGTCATAGTCCTTGAGGAATTCAAGCCATCTCCTCTGACGAAGATTCAACTTTTTCTGGGTGAACACATACTGGAAGCTCTTATGATCTGTGAACACATCCACGTGAACACCATACAAGTAATGTCTCCAAATCTTTAGGGCAAATACTATGACTGCAAGCTTGAGGTCATGAGTCAGGTAGTTCTTCTCATGAACCTTAAGTTGTCTAGAAGCATAAGCTATGACCTTACCTTGCTGCATCAGTAGACAACCTAGGCCAACCCTAGATGCATCACAATAAATTACATAACCGTCTGAACCATCTGGTAGAGTCAAGACAGAAGTTGTAGTCAACCTAGTTTTCAGTTCTAAGAAGCTCCTCACACTCATCTAACCACTAAAACTTGATATTTTTCTGAGACGGCTTGGTCAATGGGGAAGCTATGGATGAAAATCCTTCAACAAATCTCCTGTAATACCCAGCCAAACCCAAAAAACTTTTGATATCTGTTGGAGAGGTGGGTCTGGGCCAGTGTTGTACTGCCTCAATTTTTTGAGAATCCACTCGGATCCCTTCGCTGGATACCACATGACCAAGGAAAGTGATAGATTGTAACCAGAATTCGCATTTGCTAGACTTAGCAAATAGCTGGCGATCATTGAGAGTTTTAGAACAACCCTAAGATGAGTCGCATGCTCCTCCTCACTTCGAGAATAAATGAGGATATCACCAATAAAGGCAATGACGAACAAGTGCAAATACTGTTTGAACACCCTATTCATTAAGTTCATGAAATCAGCAGGAGTATTTGTTAGTCCAAAAGACATAAATACAAATTCATAATGACCATACTGAGTTCTAAAAGTTGTCTTCAGAATGTCACTATCTCTAACTCTGAGCTGATGATAGCCGGACCTGATGTCTATCTTAGAAAAGCAGCTAGCACCCTGAAGTTGGTCGAACAAGTCATCAATCCTGGGGATAGGATACTTATTCTTGATTGTGACTTTGTTCAACTGCCGATAGTCAATGCACATTCTGAGAGAACCATCTTTATTTTTCACGAACAACACTGGAGCACCCCATGGAGAGATACTAGGTCTGATGAAGCCCTTATCTAGAAGGTCTTTCAACCGCTCTTTCAATTCCTTAAGCTCTGCTGGAGCCATTCTGTAAGGAGGAATCGAAATAGGCTGGGTATCTGGAAGGAGATCTATTCCAAAGTTGATTTTCCTTTCGGGAGGAACTCCGAGAAGATCTTCTGGAAACTCATTTACTACTGGGACTGACTCAAGATTTGTGGTTTCGGAGTTTGAATCTTTAACCCAAACAAGATGATACATATATCCTTTGAAAATCATTTTTCTGGCCTTAAGGTAAGAGATAAATCAACCTATAGGCACTGAGCTACTACCTTTCCATTCTAAGACTGGCTCGTTTAGAAACTGAAACCGAACGATCCTAGTTCTACAATCGACTGAGGCATAACAGGAATGTAACCAATCCATGCCTAAAATGATATCAAAATCTACAATTTCTAACTCTACAAGATCTGCTGAGGTGACTTTCTGAGAGACTGTGACAGGGCAATTTTTGTATACCCGTCTAGCTATAACTGGGTCACCAACTGGAGTAGAGACTGAGTAGGGTTCTGAGAGAGTTTCTGGACTGACATAGAAGTTTACTGCTATCTAGGGAATTACAAAAGACAATGTAGTCCCTGGATCTAACAACGCATAAACATCTAAATGAAAGACTCGTAACGTACTAGTGACCACATCACGAGAATCTTCCTGGTCCTGGCGAGCCTGGAGAGCATACAACCTATTCTGGCGCTGACCGCCACCTGCACCAGATGAAACACCCTATTGAGTTTGGCGGCCTGCTGGTGCTGCTGGAGCTGTAGACTGAGCCCTATTGTTGTTACCTCCTTGCCCCTTTCTGGCAGAAGGGCAATCCTTCAACCTATGGCCAGACTAACCACACCCAAAGCATCTTTCCTTGCCTGCAAGACACTCGCCCGGATGGTTCTTACCACATTTTGTACAAGTTGGGAAAGTCATGTTACCTGAATTACTCCCCTGAGACTTAGAGCCTGATGCCCTACCTTACTGATCCTGTCAAAACCTGGGGGATGGAGCACTAGCTGATGAAGGTGCTGGGGTTGTAGACCTCTGCTGAAAAAATGAGTGATTTCCACCACCCGATTCCTGCTGAGAGTATTCATAATTCCCTGTTCTAGCCTTCTTGTTATCCTTAGCCATTTCCCTAAACTTATCCCCCTCAACATGCTGAGCATGAGTCATAAGCCTAGAGATATTCATATCCTCTAGCAGCATAGCATTCCTACACTCGGTCTTCACCAGGTCGGATACCCCAAACAAAAACTTACTCATGTGTGCCCTTGGATCGGCAACAATATATGGAGCATACCTGGAGAGTTGAGTAAACTTCAGCCCGTATTCTTGGACCGACATTGAACCCTGCTTCAAGTTCATAAACTCTTGTGCCTTAGCTTTTCTCAACTCTCTTGGGAAGAACCTGTCCAAAAAAGCTCCAGTAAAATAATCCCAAGTCACAGGAGCTGCATTCTCACCCCCTGTTTTCCTTCCACTGCGTGAACCATATGTGAGGCACATCCTTAAGCTGGTAGGATGCCAACTCCACCCTATCATTACCAGTTACTTGCATCACTCCAAAAAAATTCTTAACCTCATCAATGAAGTTTTGTGGGTCCTCACCAACCCGCGACCCTAAAAACTCGGGTGGATTCATATGAACAAAATCTCAAACCCTAGCTGCAGCTGATCCAACATTAGTGTTAGCAGGAACTAGGACCTGTTGATTGTTCTGATTGGCCACACTCTGAGCCAAGAACTGGATAGCATTCCGAAATGCTGCATTCGTAACCTCATGGTTCGGGACTGGAGGAACTGCGTTAGCATTGCGTGCATTAGCATTTCATGTGTTAGCTCTACGATGAGGCATGATCTGAAATGCATAATGATGGATTAGAAACGAGAAGTTCGATCATACCCACGCACGACAAGAATAGAAAGAAAGTGAAGTTTTTTCCTAAAACACTTCGTAGCCTCCCTCTCATTAGATGTGGTGCGTTTCACACCCATAAAAAATACCCTACTTAGTACGGCTTTCAGACATCCTAGGACTCTTGAACCTAATGCTCTGATACCAAGTTTGTCACGCCCTGAGGCTACACCCTTGACGTAAACACGGGACTTAGGATCACGAATGACCACAAGCTAACCCTGAGCAGGCATATCAAGCATACTAAGAACAACTGAATAAATATATACTATGCGGAAGCTTAAAACAATAATTAACAAAAAGTGGGGAATACCCAAAACTGATCTGAATATATAAAATGTACTACGAGTTTAGTGATACTGAACAATCACTCAAAAGCTAAAGTTGAATCTAATACTATGTCAGAAAAGCCTCTACTGACTAAAGTTGTTGGGACATGCCCCAGCTAACTCTAGCAAAACTGAAAACTGAAATAAACACTGAATATGAAAAACATGTCTATTGTCCTCGAAGTATGAGGACTCGCCACTGAAGCTGCTGAAAATGGATCGGGAACTGATCTATGCGTGATTTGGATGCTAAGTACCTGAATCTAAATCATGAAAGGATGTAGCACAGAGTATGCGTCAGTACTTGGAATGTACAGAGCATGCAAGATATAGATATTAGCTGAACAAAATATAGTTGAGCAATAATATAATCTGAATAAAAGATAAATGTTGAATTTAACTGAAAACTGAGCTAAACGCAATGACCAAGTACTAATCATGAACATGACATGCTGAGACTGAATACTGAAGTATAACAGAAAGCCTGGTCAAATGTGGAGTTACTATTAACCGACAAAAAACCACGTGAGCTAAACGTGGAGTCCGATGGATACGCCCCATCGAGATGGCCCAATATACCTTACCAGGGGTATAAAGGCATGACTGGCGTGATCACTAAATTTGATGCCCACAGAGGGGACTTATGCTCCTACGGGGACACGTAGTTCTGGGACTATGAGGGTACGCTGAACCCTAGTCCAACTCGATGCTAAGCCTACTCCCATCTGGAAATGTGTAAGACACAACATAACTGAAATACTGGATAGCTTACGGTTCTGACATGCAAATCTGAGAATGCAACATTTAGGAACTGATAATGTAACATTCGAAACCGAGGCATGTTTATCTGTTTAACTGACGTAGCAAGTGTAATTCATGAACTAAGAGAATCTACACCACTAGGGTTCTGAGTTTCATGCAAGGGACTAAGAAACGTTTTCACAAAAACATGATTATCTGAATAAGAACACTATAACAGCTAAATCACAACAATTCTCTAAGGTTTTAGAAACCCTAGGTCTAAACAAGATATAGAGAATCAAGAATCTCACTGAATTCTAGAGACCTAGTGGATGAAAGGAATCCACTAGTGAAATCCCACATACCTGGTGACGAAATCTACGGAGAAATCCTTCGATTTTGGGGCTGGAACTGGAAAAAGCCTGATGCGTGTTCTTGAGGGGTTGGTCAACTCTTTCTCCTCTATTGCTTTAAGTTTTGGTGAATTTTTGGAGAATACACGATTTGGGTAAGGTTTGACTAAATTACTAGGTTGCAACTGAGCAAAACAACGTAATTTAGGGGTTAAACGACGTAGTTTAAAGGTCTAACGCATAGGGAAAAAGACCAAAATGACCCCAACTTAATATCTGACAGAGCCATCAATGGCCCCTGACCGACGAACCGTGGACTAATCAATGGTCCGTCCTGGCAGGGCGTCATTTGGCGTCTGGGACTAGGTTCTCAGGGTCACGATCTACGGACCTGGACCACGGACCATGGTCCCACCTACGGTCCATAGGTCCGGTCGTGGGTCGTGATTTTCTGGAACTTCTGGGTGGCCAACCCACGGACCCTACCAACGGTCCGTGGTCCAGACCACGGGCCATGGTTTGGCCTCCGTCGGTGGCACCTGCAAGTTCTGAAAATCTGTCATTTGGTCTTTCTCAAATCCGGGGTGTTACAGTATATACATCAAGACAGAGGACTATAAGCATACCAGTAACATCTGGCAAGTTCTCCTGATCCTGGCGACTGGACATAGCATACAGGCGGTTTGAACCTCCGCCTGCTCCTGAAGTAGCACCATTTGGTGCAGTCCTACCTCGTGGGGGTGCCGAAGAATCTTGGGCTCTGCTTCCCCTATCACCCTAGTTCCACATCGGGCATTCCCTAGAAAAGTCACTCGCTCTTCCACACTTGTAACAACTATTAGTACCAACATGACATTGCCCTGGATGAAGCTTACCATACTTACCATATAGTGGGTTGCGAGTGAAACCTTATGCCACACTTCCCTGCGACTGAGAACCCTGAGCTCTGAAATTCTAGAAGTTTTGGTTCCTGTGATCACTCTTGTTCCTTAGTGCAGGCACACTAGATGACGATGGAGAAGGTCCACATGACTTTTGTTGGAATGATGACCGATTTCCATTCACTGTCTTCTGTTGTCCGGACTCATGATTTGTTGTCTTAGCCCTCTTATTGCAGAACTCTTCCCTGTCTTTAAACTTGTACTCCTCCACCTGCAGTACATGAATCATAAGCATAGTTATGTCCATGTCCCATATTGACATAGTTTCCTTCCCCTGCTTATTAGATAAACAGGATATCCAAGACACAAACAAACTCATTCTGCTTCTCATATCAGCCACCATCTCCGGCGCATAGCGGGATAGTTGAGTGAACTTGAGGTTGTACTCTTGCACACCCATAGACTCCTGCTTCAAATTAAGAAACTCTATTACCTTTGCTTCCCTTAGCTCTCGGGGAAAGAAGTGCCTTGAGAAAGCATTCTCAAATACAGTCTAACCTAAGGGTGGTGCACCTTCTCCTGTGGTCTTTTTTCCACTGGTCGTACCATATCCTGGCAATACCTTTAAGTTGGTATGTAGCCAACTCAACATGCTCAACATTAACAACATGCATGACCTCAAACACCATCTGAAGCTCATCCACAATTTTTTTTGGATCCTCATTGAGCTTTGACCCAATGAACTCTAGGGGATTAATTCTTAGAAACTCTCTAACTTTGGACGTATCATTCACATCCTAAAGGTCGGCTCCTTGGCGACCAACCTATGTTGTCACCACTTGAGTCAACATTTGAATTGTATTCCTAAATTCAGCATTTGTGATGTCACCCTAGGAGGTTGCACTACTGGTGCATTGGGACCTTCTGGTTTGTCTTGAACTGGTGGTTCTTGACAATTCACATTCCTCCTAGCAGGACGCCCTCTAAAATTTCTTTGTGGATGCATGATTAGAAAAGATACGTGAAAGCATGAATTAGAAGAAACTTTTACAGAGTAAAACTCTATGGCACGAATAAGAATATGAAGAAAATAAACAATTCCTAATATTTTTTAGCTTTCCTATTATAGATGTGGTGCACTTCACACCGATAAGCAGGACTCTACTAGATACAGTTTCATAGACATCCTAGGACACTTGAACTCTATGCTTTGATACCAAGTTTGTCATGCTCTGAGCTTACACCCTAGACGTTCCCGGCACTCGAGACCATTGTTGGTCCCCAAGAGAACCATTGACATGGCTGACTAGTTAGCGGAAGACTAACTCAAGGAGATATAGACTTTAAAACTAAATTAAATCACTAAGTAAAAGTACTTAATTAAACTGACTGAAAATACTGAATGAAAGTAGAAATAATTTTAACAAAACATTTGAATAGCAATACTGAAATACTCTCAATACTATCTATCTATGAAGCCTCTACTATTTTAAGATAGGCGTCGGGACAAGACCCATGAAAACCTAAACAACTACCAAAGTAAATTAAAGATTAGAGTTGTCCGAAAGCTAGGAGGCCTTACCAAAATCTATCTACGAGTGCAAGTGATCTCAACAAAATGTTTGTTGATGATCCTGAACACATGTATCTATATCATAAAAAAATGCAGGTTGAGTGACATCAGTACATGGAATGTACAAGTATGTAATATGGTTGAATAAAATAATAATGAAACTGATAGCGGGAACATATCAAGTAAACAATATATGAACAAATAGTAAAAACCATTTGTACTTTACAACAAGATATGCAATAAAAACAATATGAGAATAGAAAAATTTACTTTGTTGGGAGTTTCTCTAACCGACAACCATTACTATAAGCCTAGCAATGATACAACGTTTCACCCATGTTTCAAGAGTCATCTTATACCTTTTCGGGGTATAGGATGCTATTGTAACTATGGATCCATATAATAGGCTTTCTCGGAGGTAGTGAGGAGTCACACGACAAATGGGTGCGTTCCTATCCTACGCTGGCTACGTAATTTTATGAGACTTTGAGTTGAAAATAGACTCTTACCCAATTCGGTGCTCGATATTACTCCCAAAACAAACCAAATTAATTTGATTCAATCACCCTTTATAGAGAAAGGGACTATTTCTTTCCTTACTTTCATTTTTCTTTACTCAAGTGTTGTTCGGAAGAAAATTAATTATAGTCTTTCTCTTTCTCACTGTCAAATAGTACATAGGAAATTATTTGATTCTTTCTTTGGAAACTCTTTTCAAAACATGCATTTAAACGTATATTTATGAACTTGCCTATCAATTCTGAAATCTATGTACAAGAAATATCATATAATAATCTTTGTAAACATTATTTTTATAAATAAATAGGGTTCATGTGATATGAAACATGAACAACAATTTAGAATTCAATATGCATAATAGAAATCAAAATCTCAACTATTAAGGAATTGGAATTCAAAATAAGAAACACAACTAAATTCGAATTTCAAGAGACCGTGGATAAAACTCTGAACATAAGATTTTAATGAATGAATTTAGATGTAGGGCGTGAGTACGAACTTAGTTCATCATTATGAGTAGCCTTACATACCTTAAGAACAAAGTTCTTGACGAAACTGGAAGAACACTTGAAAATCCTAGCTTCTTTTTTAAGAAAACTTAGAACGTGCGAATTTGATTTGTCTGAGGTTGGGAGTGAATGGGGAGGTTATTAGGCCATGAGATAGACTTAGGGAAGTTAATTAAGCATAAAAGGTTAAGAATACCCTTCTGAGAACGTAAGAGGACCATAAAAATCACAAAAAATGACTTTTTAATGAGTCCCATCAGCCAAATTGGTGATTTGGAGGCCTCCTCGCCGAAAATACTCGGTGGATCACCCATTGGGACTTTATATCACCCAAATAGACAGAATCTTAATGTTTTCGAGACATTTCGGCGAGCTAATTCAGCGATTCACCAACCTATTCGGCGGATCACCAATTGGGCAGGTGAGTTCGCCTAATTTCTCAAATCGGGTATGTTCCAGTAAAATGACCATAAATTTTTACTCCAAACTAAAAATAAGACAAATTTGGTGGCTTTAGAAAGAAGACTCATAGAACTTTAATTTGATAGTTTATGGTTCACATAATTAATTATGTGTTGATATATATGATTGTTTGAAATTGAACTAAGTAAAATCTTACGTCAAAACTTAATTGGTAAGGAAGCTTTCAACTCAACTTTGTGCTAAGGGAGTCTTGTGACCTTAATTCACATTCAAATCCATTCTCACACTAAAGAATTGACTATAACACCTAAGTACAAATTTAAGAATCACCCAATTCAACCTTATACGCAAATGAAGAATGGTTCGGGTCTTAGCTTGAAATTTTTTAGGTGTTACAGTAAGCAGGACATATAAATATACATGCTGCTTTATATTGTGCTCTAAGAGATTAGTTTATACGTGCCGTGAAATTTTAGTTTTGTTTCCTTTTCATTTGCTCTTCTGACTTCTTTTTAAATTTTTTTATCTTCTTGTCATAAAATCATTGTCAATGTCACTTTGTTTTCTATGGCATATTCTATGGAATATGGGCCATGTGGGTGATACTACTTGAAGGTTGAATTTGTTTCCCCTACTTTTGTAGGTGATAAAATATGAATTGAGTTTTGTTGAAACTTATTTGCTAAAATTATTTGTGCCACAACTATTTAATGAATTTCTTGAAATAAATCACTTTTTCATTGAACTTCTTGAGTTTTGTTCGATCATGATTCAGGGCTATATATGCAGTTTGTGGGTCGAAGAGTTGTATACTATGTTTGGCATAGAACTTTACATCCTTATGATCCCCTCATCTCGATGGGCTAAGACTGATCCGATAAAAGTTTATCTCAACCAATATACCTAGGAAGAATGATGTTATCAAATTCATAATATTTAGTGTTCCTTCTAAAAGTTCATTCTGTTGATATAAGAGAACTCTCCACTCAATTGTTATCATTAGAATAGTGATAAGAGAATACTTTGCCATAATGACAAAGAATAATGCATGTGTCAAAACTCCATCATTACCGAAAATCTTGACGAAAACTTGTTAAACTTACATAATCTGAAATCTTGAATCTCTTGAGATCATGCTAATAGGGGGAGTGCTCAAGAACTTCAAGATTTTAGTTCACTGATGCCAAGTCTTGGGCAAACAAATGCTTCATGAAATATCCCAAGCAAGTTGTGATAATTAGTAGATAACATAATTAAGTTGTCTTAGTAAAAATTACTTGTTTTAATAATGTTACAGGTTCTGAATTTTGTGTTTAACTGATGGTTCTGAGTGTTGGCTTTTCTAGCAATGGTTAAATGTTATTTTTTCAACCTTAGCAAAAATATAGGTTTGAGGTGACAATGTTGTGTATTTGTGTTGGTTGAAGACTATTCAAATGCTTTGCGGCAAAACTGTTGATACCAACACTAGAACAGTCAGTCTCTAATTGAATTTTTATCATATCACTAGACTTTGCATAGTGCATTTTTTTAACTATTTGTCTTTTGTATGTTCTTTTGCCTATATTTCCTTTATTGTTTGTAGTGCAGTAAAAAATTATCAAGAGTAATTTAAAAAAGGAACAAAGCACTTGTTAGAGTTATATATGAAAGTTTTTGCTGGTCTATATTGATTGTGACTTCTCACCTAGAGCTGCTCAGCTCAGTCTCTTCAACTTGATATTGTGTTATATAAAAATAATAATAGTACTAATACTGTATTTATGCATTTAACTCTCAAAAAGGAAAAATGACATTGTTGGGCCTATGCTTATAACAAAGTGATTTGAACCGTTGTTCAAATTTAGATAGAAAATATGAGTTTGGAGGCAATGCTCATTATGGAAGAAGTTTAATGAATCTTATACACGTCAACTGCTGACTGAAAAGACCACAATTGTTGCAACTTCCTATTCAGAAGCACGTCATTCAGTACGTTATATTGTCGCATACCAACTTTATAAAACTTAGGAACATATTTTACCTGCATGGCGTTAAAGTCATTTTGATAAATTGAGTGGCTGTCACACAACAAAATCATGAAGGACCTCGCATTAGTGGTGAGGCATTCACACTTTGCAGGTAAACATGTGGTAGAACGAATTTGACTTCTAACTTTCTATATAGTATATCAAATTAAATGACAATAAATAATATGTAGCATTGACACTTTCTAAATTATATAGCAAGTTTTTATAATGCTCAGTAAACAGATTAAATACATGCATGATAATATAATATTTAGGCATGCGTGTGTTAAGTATCAATTTATCTTGGGTAAGTTTTAAGATCTATTCAGTTTTGTGAAATTTCATTTATATATAATTGTAGTACAAACAAATTGTATTACTTCCTCTACTAATGTTCCTGTTTTATGAACTATTTCTGTAAACACTTTTGTTAAGTAGATTTAATATTCCGTCTTTCATGATTTAAAAAAATTATTCCTCGTTCTTCATATAGATGATGTTGAGTTGAAGAGCTGAGCAGTGTTCATTTTTCAAACTGGCAACATTATATTCATATCTTAGTTTAGCATCCTTAATCCTCTAAGTACCTAAGATATGGTTAGATTTTTTCTTCATATCTTAAGGATTAAGTTTCTCTCAAATTATCATGCATTTAGTTTTGATGTTGACGCTACATGATTGAAGATTTGGTGATGATTGTAACACTCTGCATTTAAGTCTATGTTAATTGGACTCTTCAAAGTATCACCAGTGTTAGTTGAATTCATGGAATATTTATAAAGAAATCAAATTCAAATCATCCTAGTTCGAGAAATACGTCACGAACGACATCAGTCGGTTCGGTTCGATTTTATGTATTATTGATTTGGTTTATCGATTTTCGGTTTTTAGATATGCTAACCCAATAACAAATCAATAAGCTATTTTTTATCGGTTTTCGGTTTATCGATTTTTGGTCGTTATCGGTTCGGTTTTTGGTTTACCCAATAATAAAATGTCCGTAAAATATTATATGACTTCTCACTTTTCTAAATGCTTTGATATAGTGAAACAAGAAAGATAATGAGAAATTGCATCAATAAGAGAAAATATAGTACGAAGGATTTAATTACAATTTACATGTCACCGCCAAAACATAGTATGAAATTTCTTATGTTAATCAAATTACAGACCTTTACAAACTTGCAAAAGCTACAACTTACAATTACAAACTAAAACTAAAATCAAATAGCTACAATTACGAACCCTTACTTTAGTCTTTAGGTTTTGAGTAAATATTAAAGACTAGTAAAGCAGCCTAGTGTGAAGTGGGTAGAGTACTAATAAGTTGATATAGTTATAGTGTCTAGTTATATATTAAATTATTGATATTTAATATTTAGAAAGGGTAAAGTAGTAAATTATTACCATCTTATAGGGTTATCGATTTACCCAATAACCCAATATTAAAAATCGAAACCGAACCAATAACCCAATAACTATTTTTTATAAACTCATTAAAAATCTAATAACCCAATAACAATAACCCAATAACATTTTTTCGGTTCGGTTTATTGATCGGTTCGATTTTTGCACACCCCTATCTTGAATCATGGATAAATCGTTAGAGAGAAAAGAATCAAGGGAGGAACAAAATTGTAACCATATTGATTTATCAAAGAAATATTCTTGTTTCTTCATTTTTTGTAATTGTAATTTGTTTTCTTTCACTTTAAAATTTGTTGCAAACGGACCCAACCACAAACACGAAGCCCAAGAGTGCATCCTTCATCGCGAAAGAGGTGGACCCAATAATATTTGTCACTACGAAACGAAAACGAAATAAATGCAGAAAGATAAATGCGGAAAGATAAAGCAAGAACAAGATAAAAATGGAAAAACTTATTCATTCTATTAACACCCCAAAACCTGGTTGTCATGTGTACAAGTCACTAATACATAAAGTGTGAAATTAAGAAATAAGTACAAGTATCAAGTCTTTGTTTCTCAAATAGAACAAAGCATGAAAAGAAGAACTAGAGGACCCGTCGGGATGACAAATAACTACCTCTCAACTGTTCTCTAACAAGCCGCAGATATAGGAGAGAAAGAGCAATCACACGACAATGGGATCGGAACCAACACAAGTGTAGAAGCAAGGCGTAAGTACCAACAATACGATACCCAGAAAGCAACCTAATAACAAAAGCAACTAGCTAAGAATTGAATACTTTTTTCATCCCAATCGAATCTCATCAAACTACAACCTGCACAGAAGTCAGCCCAACCTAATAGCTCTACAATACATAGCTCACAAGACTCAATAATTACAGTCCAATAGTCACAATCCAACAATCAACACGAATCAAGTAAGTCAATTTCAACGTCAAATAGCTCAATCACAAGTAACACGTGCATCAATCACAATTAACAAGTAAGTCAACCATAAGCATCAAAATGCATTAAATCAATAATCAATTCATAGTCGGAATCATTTTCCATCGATTTTATATCATATCACTAGCCAGAACTATTTTCCATTGGCTTTATATCATACCACTAGTCAGAATCATTTTCCATCGATTTTATATCATACCACTAGCCGTAACTATTTTCCATCGGATTTATATCATATAACTCGCTGGGACTATTTTCCATCGGTTTTATATCATACCACTAGTCGGAACCATTATATCACTAGCTGGAACCATTTTTTGTCGGCTTTACCTCATATGTCTCATCACGATGTACAACAATCAATGCACATAAGAAAGTTCACACCATAAAAGAAGAGACAACAATTCAAGTCCACATTATACATTTCATCAATCATCCAAATAGGATTTGTGAAATTAGGTCTTAGGCCTAACTCACACCCCAAAATCTAGCTTAAAGGGAGGATGATTGTCCAAGCCTTATAAGGATTCCACCCATCTCATTAACCACCAATGTGGGACTTTTGTCATTATTTAACATATCACGTCACACCCAGTGCTTAGCATCTGGTGTGTGGGAATTGTTATTTTTGGGGGCCGTATCATTGGGTGACATGGGCCCTGCTCTGATACCATGTGAAATTAGGTCTTAGGCCTAACTCACACCCTAAAAGCTAGCTCAAAGGAAGGAGGATTCCCCAAGACTTATAAAGAGTCCACCCATATCATTAACCATCAATGTGGGACTTTTGTCATTCTTTAATAGGGTCACAACAAGGCAATTCACAAAGCATTATGATCAACATATGACCTTTTCTTTGATCTCCTTTTTATTTACAGAAAAGGGCCTAAAATACCCTTAAACTATTGAAAATGGTACAAAATTACCCTTCATCCATCTATTGGCCCCCAAATACCCCTAACATCTACCTTTAGGTCATATATTACCCTTCTTTTTAACGACCCATAATTTAAATCTAATTAATAAATTTATTAATGACATGGCACTCATCTATTGGTCACTCTATAATTAATCTACACTAATTTAAAATTTTGCCCATTCACAGATCAAGCCGCCCCGCCCCGCCCCAAATCAAATTCCAATTAAATATTCTCCACCCTTCACGACCATGGCTTCCCCTACAAGAATTCTACAATTCTGATGAAAGCAGCAGACGAATATATAACAAATAGACAAGCACTACACTTTCATTTTACCCTTTCAATTCCACAACCCAAATTCGGTTGAAGAAATCGGCAAACACTGTCCAACCTTCCTGAATTATTTTTTGATATAAAGGAAAAAGGACAAAAATTCAGGTTGCCAGACTATTGTGGTTGATAATCTAAAAAAATAATGCAATTATCTTGGTCAATTCAATTTGGAAATGGATGCATTTTTTAGTCTAAAATTGATGTCGTGTGTAGTTGATTGATGAATCGAAATTATGTTTGATTTCTAAATGTGTTTGTAGGTTGTGGGTTTTGTTTACACAAGTTCTTTTTTTAAATGGTGTTTAGTTCTTTTCTTTTAGCGAATTTCCATATTTTGGGAGAGGAGTTAAGAGTTTGAACAGATAAACAAATCATCCAAAGTTGTCCCCTTTTTTCCTCCTTGCAATTTTCATGAAGAAATTGATGCTTTGAGCTTAAATTACGTTACCGCTTTGCTCTGTTTTGTTGATTTGCACATACTATTGACATGTTGAGAAACTTAAAAGATTTGTGCTTAAAGCAAAGGAAAGAGATAGAGTTAACAAATTTCATAATGTTCCCAGATATTATAAATTCTCAAGATCAGAACTCAAACAGGAATGGGTGGATGAGTTAAATAAATTTGGGGTGGATCTATTTGATTTGGGAATGAGTAAAATTTTAAATTAGTTTAAATCAATTATATAGTGACCAATAGACGAACGCCACGTCATTAATTTATTTATTAATTAGATTTAAATTGGGGACTGTTAAAAAGAAGGGCAATATGAGACCTAAAGGTAGATGCTAAGGGTATTTGAGAGCCCATAGGTGGACGGGGGACAATTTTGTACCATTTCCAATAGTTCAAGGGTATTTTAGGCCATTTTCCGTTTTATTTATTAAGTGGAACAATAGATCCTTCACCTCATTCTCATTACTCTCAACACACAAACAATGAAGGGAATACATGAATTCTACTAGACTACAAGGTTTAGGAGATCACTTACCTTAATTCAACAAACTAGTCACTCCACGAATTGAGTCTTCCCCTTTCGACCAATGTCCAAAGCCACAAAATCTATATCAATCAAGTATGCACACAATAAATTTCTAGAAACAACAATACCCACACCAATTACTTGAAAAGTGGGTCAATCAACTCAAAATCCATTTTCAAAAAAGAAGTTTGAATCCAAAATTCTTTACTTGAAATCATTATCCAAGACATTTGGAACTCATTGGTGCAAACCACTTTGAAAAAGGAGTTCAAATAATATCAAAATCATCATTTTACTAAGTTCTTGGGTTCTTGAAGATAACCCCAAATTACTTATTTCAAAATCTTAATTTGAACACTTAAATTCATAAATAATAATGGCAATAGAAGATTCAGAGTTAAGAATCGTTACCCAACTATTTTTCCTCAAAAACCTGGTTCAAATCGTCACTCTAAAGCTCCTAAAACTAAAAAATGGTGAAATGGATTGAAACCCCGATTTTTGGAAGATATTATGCACAGTGGTCCTCCGTGAACGCGGAACTCTGTCCTCGAACATGGACGAACAACTCATTAAAGAGCCCGCGAACGTGCCCCTCACTCCACAAATGCGGAGGTAAATGCTTGGACCTCCCGCGAAGCGGTCACCCCTCCGCAATCGCAAAGGGTTGGCTTCAACAACACATATCAACAAAATCAGCCAAACACACAATCATCAAAAGGACCCTCGAGATTCATTTGGATCCCCATACACACAAACCACATATGCAAATTGATTATACTTGACGTTCCGGACTAAATGGAATTATCTAAATATGACACTGAGGTCTCCTTGACCCACTACTAAAAATCTGCTAAAAAATGACGGACAATGTCGCTCCAAAAAGTGACGACATTTATCATACTGTTCGTCGTTTTTTGATAAAAATAATTACTTTTTAAATTATTTTACAAAATGCGACGGACGGCATCTCTTAGTCAGTCGCTTTTTTCATGGATTTTTGCGCTAAATATATATATATATATATATATATATAATTATTTATTTAATATATGTAGGGACGCCGTCTGTTGCTTTTTATTAATAATAATTATTTATAAATTAAATAATAACCACACCATCCGTCGTTTTTTATTAATTTTAAGTTATTAATTGTTTTTTTTTTTAAAGCGACGGATGACATCTCTTAGTCCGTCGTTTTTTTGTCAAAATATCTGATCAAACATTTTTAAAAAGCGAGAACAGCATCTCTTAGTCCGTCACTTTTTGGTCAAAATATTTGTCAAATTTTTTAAAAAAAGAGACGGACAAAGAGACGTTGTCCATCGCTTTTTGTTTAATTATGTTGAGATAGAAACGGGTTTTTCCCCAATTTTCCCATCTCTCTTTCTCTCTGTTCTCTCTTCTCTCCCTTCTCGCTAAGAGCAAACCTCTATCGCGCCGCCACCGCGCAACGCCGTCGCCCTTCGTCCCGTCGTCCCCCACCCAGTGTCGCTAGTCCCTTCGTCCCCACCCACTGCCTCTCCTCCTTGTTAAAAGGTTAGGGTTTGATTTTAATTCTTTTTTCAATTCTAGTAATTATATTTGATTTATTAGTTAGTATATTGTTTTAGTTTGTTGAATTGTGTTATACATTTGTTAATTTGTATATTTGAATTATTATTAGTTAGGGAGAGAATTGGGAATTTTTGATTTAAGGATTTTCTTTTAAATTGAGAATTTTTAAATATGATTGTGAATTGAGTAATAGAAGTTAGAACTAACAAATAATTAGAAGTTAGAAGTTAGATTAGTTGAATTTTCCAAATTTGAAATTCTTGAATTTAGTATGTTTGAAAGTTGAAACTAGAAAAATATTGGATTGTATATGAAAGTTAGATTACTTTGAAGTTAGAAAAATATTGGATAGTATATGAAAGTTAAAATTAGATTAGTTGAATTTTCCAACTTAGAAATTCTTGAATTTAGCAAGTTTGAAAGTTGAAGTTAGAAAAATATTAGATTGTACATGAAAGTTAGATTACTTTGAAGTTCGAAAAATATTGGATAGTATATGAAAGTTGAAATTAGGTTACTTGAATTCTTGAACTTAGAAATTCTTGAATTTGAAGTTTATATAGAACTAATTTTAGAAATTAGATGTGAACTTGAATTTTTGTAGGATTTTAGAACTTTAGGTTGTGAACTTTAGAAATCTTGAATTATTGTAGGATTTTAGAATAAGTTCTGAACTTTATAGAACTTGAATTATTGTAGGATTTTAGAACTTTAGGTTGTGGACTTTAGAAATCTTGAATTATTGTAGAATTTTAGAACTTTAAGTTGTAAACTTTAGAGAAAATTTAATTTTTTGTAGGATTTTAGAACTTTAGGTTGTGAACTTTAGAAATCTTGAATTATTGTAGAACTTTAGAGAACTTGAATTTTTGTAGGATTTTAAAATTTTAAGTTGTGAACTTTAGAAATCTTGATTTGTAGAATTTATGAACTAATTATTAGATTGTGAACTTTAGAAATCTTGATAAAATGTAGTCTTTGTTAACTACTTAATTAAACTTGAACTTAATTAAAACTTTGAAGAGAAAATAGCCAAATAACCCCCCAACCTATTATCGAATTCCCAACTGCACACTTATACTTCACATGGGACCTATTACCCCCCTTGAACTATTTTAAAATGGAATAAATAACACCCTAAAATTAAACACCACATTCATAACTTGCAATGGTGAACACGCACAGCCAACTATCAAGTATATATAATGATTTACTTTTTTTATATTCTTAGTTCCTTCTTTCATCTTTATTCTATTTTATTTTTCTTTTAAAATTTGTAAACGATATACACACAAATTGATCCATCAAATTTTAGATTGCTATAATACTTGCCTCAAATCCTTGAATTGTTTTCTTGGCTTTATTAATTTCTGAAAATTTGAAGAAAAAACTTATTGTTCCCCATTGTGTTCATCGGATTTGTGCAAATCTGCAAGTGTGATTGAGTTTGGTGTATGGAATCTACACATTACTTGTTAATTTATTTTGAATTTGGTGTAAAGATTTGAGCCAAAAACTAGAAAACTCCACGGACGTACAAAGCTGTCAAAATCAAAAAAGAAATGTCGGTTTCTGGGTTTGAATCTAAATTTGAAAATCTTCATTTGCAATTACTAATTTGTAGAGACAAAATTGAATCCTTTATGAAAATCCCATTGTTGAGTTCTTGAGTTTGAAAACATCTAAATCAATTTATTTGAACTAAAAAAATTGACTAATGAAGGGCGTAATACAAATCCATGGACAACCATTGTTAAAGAGCTTCGAAGCTCAAGTATGAATTTCCGAATTTGTCGGTGAATTCATCTTTTCCAGTGATTATTTCCTGGTCATTGCCGGCTCATTCGATGAGTTTCTCTAACAAATATAAAAAATTTATCATCCATCAAAGATGGGGTTGAGATTGTTGATTCTTCTACTCCAAAGTGAAAGGGAAAGTAATTCCCTCCATTAAAACGGTATCATTTTTCTTATAAAAATAAATAAATAAATAATATATAATACTATTGAATTATAACAAAAATATAATTAAAAAAAATTGTTACTTATTTTTTGCTTCTCACGATCTCTCAAAGAGAGTGAAATGCACACTCTATGTCATGTGAGCACTTAAGGGGTTACTTATTCCACTTTAAAGTAGTTCAAGGGTGTAATAGGACCCTCATAAAAAATAAGTGTGTAGTTGAAAATCCGGTCATAGCTTTAGGGGACATTTGGCTATTTTCTCAAACTTTGAACTTAATTTGAAGTTTGAATTACTTGAAATCTTATTGACCTTGGTATATTTGAATTTAATTAGAACTTTGAACTTAATGTATAATGACTTGAACTTAATTAGGAATATGAACTTAAAATCTTGTTGACCTTAATTAGAACTTAATAATTGAACTTAATTAGAACATGAACTTAATTTGAACTTTGAAGTACTTAAAATCTTATTGACCTTAATATATTTGAACTTAATTAGAACTTTGAACTTAATTTATAATAACTTGAATTTAATTAGGAATATAATTAATTATTTGAAATCTTAAACTTAATTAGTGTTTATGAATTAATTAAGCTTGAACTTTGTAGATCTTGAATGTAGTATTATGAACTAATTTTGAATTTTGAAATACTTTATAAGTCTTTAAATTGTGATTTATGTATTTTTGAAGGTTTAATTAAGTTTGTTAGTTTATATTTTGTGTAGCATGTTAATTATGTGTTTTGCTTGAATGACTGAATTGATTTGATATTGAATTTAATTTAATTTGCAGGTGGGCAGCAGAAAAAGCGACGGACAGGGTCCTTTAGTCCGTCTCTTTTGTTGGTTTTTCAAAATATAATTTCCATAAAGCGACGGACGGCATCGCTTTTTGGAATTTTTAAAGAAATATAATTAAAAAATGCGACGGACGGCGTCTCTTTGTCCCTTTTCAAGATTTAAAAAAAAATTATAAATTGAAAATAAACGACTGACTGCGTCGCTTTTTGAAAATCAATAAAAAATTAAAATTACAAAAAGGCGACGGACGACGTCGCATTATTCAAGAAAATATTTTTAAAAAAAACAAAACAAAAAGCGACGCAGTCCGTCGCTTTTTTGCAACGCTGTCCATCACTTTTTAAAAAACGTCGAGCCAAAAAGCGATGAACTTGACTGCGTCGCTTTTCTGTCGATTTTGACCAAAAAAGCACCGTCGTTTTTCGCCTATTTTTTAGTAGTGACCCGACATCCGTGAAAGCCACAAGAAATTAACATAACGCCTAAAAAGGCCAAAGCGGGTTTGAGACCTCTCCAAAATCAACCAAGACCTCGCATAGGCCTAAAATCATCCCTGAATTCAACGAAATTCTCATAATCTCGATTCAAGCATCTGAACCCCGAATGTTGACCAAATCAACTCAAAAGGCTAAATTTTCATAATTTCCCAACTTAGGACCTCAAATCCTCAAAAAGACTTCGAATCTGAAATCGAAAACTCTCACATTTCAGATTCCACATTCCGGGAGTGATGGAATCGAAGGAATTCCATTTCGACACTCGAAACTCCAAAAGACACTGAAAACCACTTTTAACAACTTGAGCCTTTCATGAACTTCAACTATATCTGGAATAAAGGAATCCCTTTTAAGCTATCATTTTTCATATGGAGACTTTGGAAATAAAGACTTCCTATTGGAGAGGTTCTTGTCAGAAATAGGATGAGTGATGGGGTGATTTGTTGCTGTTGTGAGGATGGAGTTCAGGAGACTATTGAACACCTTTTCTTTAATTGTCGAGCATCTAATTATGTATGGAGATACTTTGCAGGCACATTAAGAGTAGAAGGACCTTTTTTGCAGTTGAAAGACGGTGTTTATAAATGGTGAAATGCAGATGCTTCAACAAAGCTTAAACCATTGTTAATAGTTGTACAAATGTTCATATTGTGGCAAATATGGAAAAGAAGGAATGCTATTAAATTTGGTGGTACTGTGTCTTCTATGAATATGAGAGGAGGGATAATCAAGAATTTAGTGTTTTTGGCAAAGCATTTATATCCATGGATGTATAAGATACCTACTAACTGGCCTGATTTGGTGAGATTCTTGGCAGAGTATACTCCTAGGATAGGTTGTAAGGTGGTTTATTGGAATCTACCAAGGGAGAAGACCTTCAAGTGCAATACAGATGGGGCCTCAAAAGGTAATCCTGGGCCAAGCTTTGTTGTTTTTTGTGTTCGAAATGATCAAGGTGATCTTTTACATGCTAAAGGAAAGGTGATTGGAGTGTCAAACAATCTAGTGGCAGAAATTGTAGCACTGAGATTAGGACTGGAATTCTGCAGAAATCAGAATTTATTTCCACTGGTTATGGAAACTGATTCATTAGCTGCCAAGAATATTATAGATGGGTTGTGGAACTTTCCTTGGGAGGTGTATTTGGAGATAAGAAGAATTCAAATTCTTAAGGAAGGGTTGGAGGTGGCATTTGAACACTCTTTGAGAGAGGGAAACAAACTGGCAGATTTTATGGCTAACTTTGTGTTTTCTTTTGCAGGTACTGAAACAATAAGTTTTACTGATTTTCAGACCTTACCAAATGAAGCTAAGACATTATTAAACATGGACAAAACGCAAATTCCTAACCTTTGGATACGAAAGCTACAAAATGCAGGTAATGAGCACAATAAGTGATACAAAATCAAAGTTGCTAGACATTTCTAAATTTCAAGCCAAACATAAGAACATGCTTCACACAGATCAGAAATAACACATACAGAGGACAAATGCACACAGATCAGAAAGGAAGAGAATATAATAGACAACGTACCTGAGGTAGACCGGAGTAAGTTTGTCCCAAGGCTTTAGACAGTGGTATTAGCCCCTTGTTGGGCTCAATCTGTCAAAGATAAGGGATCAAAGTTATGAGGTCTACTTTAGGTAAAAGTAAAGAAAAGCATAAGATCGAGGATATTACCTAGCTTGAAGCTTCTTTGAAGATACTCTGAGGTGGAGAAGTCTCCGATTGGGATGATTTCACGATGTTGGTGGGACTTGTCAACGTCCAAAGTGAAATACACCCAAAACTCAAAGTACAGTTTGATTGTTTCAAGGCGGTCGGCGATGGATCAGGAAGAAGGAGCACGGAGAGAGAGATTGTTAACTGAAGATTGATGGACTAGGGTTAAGATGGAGGGAGCTTGTGCGGAGGAAGACGATTTCCAAGTCAAGCTCTTTCCTATTTCTGTTTAAGATTAAGTTTCCAAAATAGATTAAGTTCTTTTTGTTATTTGGACCGGGTCATTGTTTTGGGCTTGGTATTAGTTTGTAATAATTGTTCCATTTTATTTTTAAAAGGCTTGCCCCATCCTTTAACTCCAAAAAAAAAAAAAAACTCAAAGTTCAAAATCAACTTTTCAAAACTCAATCATAAGAGACTCGGGATCAATGTCAGGAGGAGTAAAACGGTAAATACATAAAACTTTTCAAAAATGACTAACCGAATCATTACAATATTGTAGTATTTTTTCCAACAACTTATACCATTAAAACTAACAACCCTCCATTCATTTACTTTTTAAAAATATTTACTATGTATCACTTTCTTATTACATGAAATAAAACCCCAACTTGTACTAGATTTTTTCCCCATAATTTATTATGTGTCATTAGCTATTTGTTGATGAATTGCATCTGGCAGAGAAAATACTTTTGCTTTGTAGTTTTTTTTTAAAAAAAAATTACTCCAAACAAGCAGCAAAGAAACAAAAACGTGAAACTAGCAGAAAAACAAAGGTGATTTCAGTCCCATTATTGCCGCTTATGGTCCACTGATTATTTTAGACTCTTATTTTTGGAAAGGATATTTTTGGATTCTCTCTGTGGTACTTTCATGGTATGGAGGCACCTTTAAATAATGATAATAATTATAAATAAATCCTTTTTTTAAAAAAAAAGAAACAATAGCATATTATTTACATTCTTGACAAATGGAAACTACAGATAATGAGTCACATGCCCACCCCTTTTTTGGCTGGTAAAGTGGTACTAGTACAACCAACAATTACATATACTATTTATATGTGAAAGCAAAACAAATAAAAGATCATATATTGAAACCAAATGAATAAATAAAAAAGATCAAATATTTGTTCAAGAAACTAATGCTATCATTCTAACCACGATTTAAATATGTTCAAAATTTTGTTAAATCAAATTTTTTTTCATTGTTTGTATTATGAGGCCATTGAGAACAAATACATTTTTGATGAAATTCTCATGAACCATTTTACATTTATCATCATCGATAGTCAAGTAATGCAATGTTACTTTTAAAAATTTTAGATGAAAATTAAACACATATAAAATTTAATAGGCTTAAAATAGCAAAATTTGATGGAAATTAAGGGAGAGAATAAATTGAAATGAGTTTAATGTGAATATCAAATTCAATTCAAAGAAAGAAGCAAATGATTAGTCAACCTTTTTTCGGTGAACAAATGATTGATTATTGAGTAAAGAAGATGTTTTTTTAGCTTCTAAGGCCATGTTACTACATTCACTATAAAGAATAAATATTCCAAAAGGCAATTTCATTTTTAATAATTTAAAATAATTTATTTTTTTTAAAAAAAGAAAAGAATAACTACTGGTGGGAGCTGGTCCTGGTAGAATATAAACATCTAGGTATTGAAATTGGAACATCATCATTGTCAGTCTATTCTTTACTTGCCTTTATTTACTTCAAAAACTACTCTCTCCATTTCATTTTACTCCGTACTTCCATAATTACTTATTCATTGTATTAAAAATTAATATATATCTTTATCATTTAAAAATTAATAAATAATTTTTTTAATTATTAATTATAGTCACTTTTCAATAAATGTCTAAAAAGCTAAATAATTTTTGTTATATTAAAAGGATAATATAATAAAATTAATCGCTCTACTTTCTACTCCTTTAAAAGGACGTGTCAAATTAAAATATTGGATAAATAAAAATAAATAGAGAAAGTATTTGTCCTAACACTATTTTGAAGAAAATATTTATTAGTTCGATTTTATTTATTAATTATAATATTATATTAAATATATGTGTTTTTGCCTATTTTATCCTAATTATTAAGTACTCTTTGTTTCTCAATGTTTAAACATTTATAATAATTAGGGGTGATTTATTAAATTAACATCTTATTTATTATATTTTAAGGGTGTGTCAAGTTGAACATAGATAAGTAAATATGGATAGGGGCCTTATTAATTATATTTTAAATTTGATTATAAGTATTTTATATAGTTATTTAATAATAAAAATAATATGCAAAGAAAATAATAAATTGATCTTGATTTGCTAAAATAAATAAATAAGAAATTATTTATAATATTAGGGGCAAGTGAAATGAAACGGAGAGAGTAATTATGAGAGCACAAAATTACCATATCGGTCAGAATCTAAGAAATATGTTATATAATCTTTAAGTATAAGGGCATTTGCTTAAATACCCTTTTATCTCTCCGTCTTAAATGTCTTACTTAAGTAAAAATTCACTTTTTGAAGCAAAAATCTCTTTGTTTTCCTAAAATATCAAATATTTAAAACAAAATAAGTTCATTAAGACAACTAATATTCGGACAATAGGGCACACCAATGTTTTTTGACAAGTTTAAGCAGTTCAAATAGAAAAATAAATACTTCATCTGTCCCTAATTACTTGTTCGCTTTTTTTTTAGTTGTCCCTAATTGCTTGTCCATTTTGACAAATCAAGAAAAGACAAAAAAAAATTATCTATTATACCCTCAATTAATTACTTTGAAAAAGGTAGAACTTTTTGAAAATCTTAAGTTTTTAATTTATCCACTTCATAATTAATAGGGTTAAAATAGTAAACTTATTCTACCAATAATTGTTTTTTAATAGGTATGTCAATTTAAAAATAGACAAGTAATTAGGGACAGAGGAAATAATATTATGTTCAAAGTTGTGTTTTTGTTTTTAAAATAAGGATGTAATAGCTGGAAAAAGTACAATATAAACTCATTAAGAAATGGCATGAGAATCTCATGATGATTTCTGAAAATCCTTTTTATTTTATTTGACATCAATCACGGTGAAATGTTGTGATGTATTCTCTCTTTGATTATCACAATATGTTGTTCCCCTTCCCCTTTTAATGTTTGTTTCTCCACAAGTCACCAAGTTTACATTTATAATGGATTCCAACTATTCAAACCTTACCAAATTGTTCAAGGTCAAAATAAGGCTTCAATTATTGAGACAACAATTTTACCTTCTTGTTTAGACTACTTAAAAGTGCATGTTTTTTACAAGTGTCTCACGTTAATTAATAAAATTATATATATAATATTATTGAAAAATAAGTATTATATCTATTCAATCATATTAATAAATATTATATTTCAAAAATAATTTAGCAAACGATTAATAATGTTGATGTGCAATAAAGAGTTTCTTAATTAAGTTCAAACTTAAAGTGAACTTAAATCAACCAATCGTTCAGAATTTCTCTCACCATTTTGCTTATTTCAAGTTGAGAGAAGTATCATGAACACTCTTAAACTTGGCATGAATTATTAGTTTCGTTTCTAAATTGTCGATAGTCTTATAAATGTCCTTTAACTTGACCAACTGAACTTAAATACACTCCCGACATGCCACAGGCAGTGGCGTAGTCAGAAATTCACGAAGGGTGTCCAAGAATCGCATAGGTAAAATAAAATAATTTAATGAATGGGTGCACTATAATTTTGTAAATCAAACTACATAACAAATTAGTGATTAATTTTCTTAATTAAAAAATAAACCAAAAAAATTAAAATCAAACTCCACAATATTTAGCTTTTATTCATGTTTATTTAATATGAAGTGAATGGACAAAGAAAAAAAAAGAGAAAAATTTAGTTTAGAATGAAATACCTTTTATGCTTCAAGATTTCACGAACCTCTGATGACTAACAACGAAACATGAAAAATAAAAAAAATAGAATTAAACGAGTTTTATTAAAAGAAATTTTATATGGAGCATTTATCACTTTTAGTGGCTTTATAGAAAAAAATAATAGAATTTGCTTATTAACTTTAAATTAAATAATTACTTTAGAATTTTATTCAAATTTTTAAGGAAAAAAAATCAAAAGTCAAATCAATTAAAAATTCAATTGGCTACTTAACTTTTTTACCCTTGATTTTTTAAGTTGCAAAGTCTCTAATTTAAGATAATTTAATAGATAGTATTATTTTTGAATTATTTTAAAAATAAAAGATTTATTAATTATGATTTAGAAGTTAATTAGGAGTTTTTTTGAAAATGTAAAAAAATGTAGTTTGGGGGAATCGAAGCCGCGCACAGCTAGTCACAATGGCCTTAGCTTTGGTTGAGCGACAAAATACATTGGGCTAAGAAACTTTATTGTTCAAGGGTGTCCAAAATGTCTTATTTAACCATCTAAAGTATTATTTTACTTATATATATGGTGTAATTTTTCGTTGAAGGGTGTCCAATTAGACACCCTCAGCCTGGTGTAGCTCCGTCCATGGTCACAGGGCATAGCAAGTGGTCTCAAAGTCTTGTATGAGCATGAATCTCTTAATAAAGGTCGAGAAAAGAATTGAAAACACCCATGAATTTGGCGAGAATTATTAGTTAGTCCCTGAACTAGCGACAACCTTAAAAATACTCTGAACTATAGGAAAAGGTCTAAAAATAGCCTTCATCCAACTATTTTGCTAAAAATATTCTCTACTCACCTTTTTGGCTCATTTATACCCTTGAAACTAATAACTTCATCTTCTTCTTTTTTATAATACTATTTATTAATTATCATTTTCTTATTGGGTGAAATAAAAACTCTACTTCATCATATTTTTTTCTGTATAATTTTTTCATTCAAAATAATATACCCGCACTGTGACTCAATTTTTTAAAAATAATCATGTAATCATAATTTTTATAATAATTATTTATAATGATTAATAGAAATAGTTGGAGCATGTTTAAGAAAGATTTTTGTATTAAATTAAAGAATGTAAAAAAAAAAAATTAATGAAGACTGCAATTGAATAAATAGATGGTCTTTGGCGTCTTTTGAATTTTTTATTTGTTGTTTTTTTTGAAAAAAAAAATGGATCATTGGGTCGGTATATTATATTGAACTAGATAAATTATAAGAAAAAATCTAATGTAGATAGACTATAAGGAAAAATCTAACGTAGTTAGATCTTTTATTTCACTGACTAAGAAAAAATGACAAGTAATAAATAATATTTTAAAAATAAAATAAAGATGAGGTTGTTAGTTTCGTTCATCAACTACTGAATAATCTTAAAACACTCATTTACTTGACTAACTCAATTTAAAAATATCTATCTTGTGTCATACAATATATCTATGTGTATACCTCATTAACAAAAAAATTCACGTGTACACGCGTGAATAATACGTTTATGTGTGTAGCATGAGAGAGGTGTATTTAAGTTCAACAATTTAAGTAAAGGGGCAATTTTAAGATTGTTAATAGTTCAGGGAAGAAACAAATAATTTGTGTCAAGTTCAAAAATATTAATTGACATTAAAATTAGAAGCTTGATTATAGATTTGAGTAAGTTTTTGGGTCAGGCTAGACATATAGTAATATATGTGTCTACAAACTCATTTTCTTACTAATATTGCATATTTGATAAATTGAAATGTTTTGAAGCTTTACGAAAGGGAAAAGCGTGATATGCCTCAAAATGCAAGTAACCTCTCAACCATATATTCACGATACTTCTCAAAAAATCATCAAGAATTTGTGATCCATAGGGGACTCACGAGGTCCATATACCGACATGGACGATCTCCACGTGTTTGTGCGGACAATCTCAACGCACTATCATGATACATCCAAACTTACACCTCAATTAAGAAGTATAAACGGTCGAAGTCAATTATAGAACTCAACTAGAGTTGAGATCGATCCCACATGGAATTTAGGATATAAATAAACTTACTAACGCTTATATTCAGTTGTGGTCAATATTTCCGAAAGAAATAAATTGCAAAAAGTAAATATTTGGTTGTTTTGTATTCAAGTAACCAATTTCTGTTAAAGTTGAATGTTAACAGTAGCAAACAATAGTTTCAAGATTTGACATTTGATTTAGATAGACTAGGATTGTGTTCTCCATGACCTTTAAATTACAACTCGAATTCTACAAGAATAATGATTTATTGTCAACCTCATACATTCATAGCAAGTTATGTGCATCTAAATGCCTTTCAGCCCTATTAGATGACTTTCACTCTTCTCCTCTAGGTTTTAGAGTGTTTTGAAGTCTTACCCTTGCATACTTGTTAAGAAGACTATCATCTCGAGCTCGAATCTTTAAAACAAGTAAATATAATTCGTTTCTAGATTTTCCTAATCATCTCTTTCCTCTCGAACAAGTGATGAATACAGGCATATTCTTATGTGTGCACTCATTATAATACATTCATCATGAACATATAAACGACATATGCGGTTATCAATCAAAAGTTACTCATGTGTGAATCTAACGTTGTGTTTTAGTCATGGTTCCCACAACCTAGTTGTGGTGTTTAGCCTCTCATATTCTCAATGAAACAAACAGTAGAGATTATTGAAAGCATAATGAATTAGACTTACAATAATTGCAAAATCAAAAGCTTCTTGATTATGAGAACTCAATCATGATCACAAAATTGATCTAAAGTGTTCGACCAAAAGTGTGTCAAAAAGAAAAATATCATTTCTCCACGAAGAACTTGTCTTAGAGTTTCGATGATAGTATAAAAATAAACCCTAAGAAATTAAAATAATCTTAGAAAAGAGTCATACACGAAGTAGGAAACATCACAGTCAACTCAACTTACGAGAAGGGTAACGGTCCGTGAAACTATTTACGGTCCGTCAAAACTCCTTGTGAACCCATCCTTAGATAAAAAAATTGTCAATCTTCAACTGCAGCTTCTTCACGAGCCACTGTACGGCCCGTATAGTGCACCACGCCCCGTCTAGGGTCTCGTCTTATCACACTTGAACTTCATCCCTTTCATATCACTTTCAAGACTATCTTCATGTCCCGTTGATAGCAAGACACCCCGTCTGGCCTCTCGTCTAGTCTGTCTCACTTCATTTTCACTCTTTCTTTCTATCACTTGCTTCAAAGTATTTTACCTGCACAATATCAAAAGAACCATCATATTCACATAAACATGCTCAACTTCTTGCACTAATCCTTTGTTTTGGGCGTCAAATGTGCTATGAGTTCACGACACATCATATCATAAAATCAAATCATCCCCAACACGAATGATCTCCACATGCCCAATTTATAATCATAAAATGATCTCAATACGGATGATCTCCACATGTCGTATCCTTACTCATACCCAACCTCATGTCAATGCATGTGCATAATATAATATCAATAAAATAGGGAATGATGATGCACATTTTGAAGCTTTACGAAAAGGAAATATGAAATTTTGAGGATTCGTGACACATGTTCGGTATTCGAGGGTATGTTAAGACTTTCAGACTTTGTTGAAGGATATTTTTCTAATTACAGATTAAAAATAGAATATTTAATGGGTAAAACCGAAAGATGGGGGTCTCGTACCAATGGTGTGACAGACATTGGTACGAGTATGAAATGATATAAAGAGAAATTTTATTACTATGAAATGATGGATTGTAATTTGAGAATTTCAAAATATACAGGCATTAGCTGATGTATTATTGACTTGGGTTCTTTTATGTGGTTTTATTTCTTTATTGAATCCGTATATTTGTGATAGTTAAGGTGATTATATGTCATATCAATATTTGATTGATTAAAATGCATCATCAACTCCTGATTTTTTGATATTATATTATGCACATGCATTGATATGAAATTGAGTATGAGTAAGGATCCGACACGTGGAGATCGTTCGTGTTGAGATCATTTTATTAATACAAGTTGGGCAAGTTAAGATCATATGTGCTAGGGATAGTTTTATTTTATGATAGTGCGTTGAGATCGTCTGAAGATAAAAATGGAGATCATCCATGTCGGTATATAGACCTCGTGAGTCCCCCGTGGGTCACGAACTCTTGATGATTTTTTGAGAAGTATCGTGTATATACAGTTGAGAGGCTACTTGCATTTTGAGACATATCATCTCATGATTTTGCATTGCATCTCATCACATCCTTCATTCTTGTATGATTTTATGCTTCATTGGGTTTGGACATTACATGAAATTTGATTGTCCCTATTTGGTGAAACGTGACTGATAAGTATAATGTAAACTTGTAAAATTAAAGAAATTGTTTATACACTTATGTCACTACTTTTTCATTGTCGGCCTATGAGACATACTGGGTATACATGGTTTCGTACTCATACTACACTTGTTGTACTCTTTTGTGGTGCATATTTGATTTTGAATACGAGCGCATCTCGTGGAGCTTTCTATGTACGATCTTGAATTATCTTGGATTTGTGGTGAACTGCTTGCCTTTTCCGCGGCCCACACCTCCCTCTACCTCGATATTTATTTTGTTATTTTAGTATTCAGAAATGATATTTCTTATGTTTAGATTTGTCATTTTAGTTTCAGACTTGCACCATATTTTAAAATCTCTTGTACTTATGACACCAAATCTTGGATGATATTCCAATATTTCCGCATTCATTTTAGAAGACTTATCTCGAGATATTTTACTTGTCACTTACCTTTCTCTTAGAATATTATAAATTGAATTGATAAGATTATTGGATTGGCTTACCTATCGGGTTGGAACATAGGTTTCATTATGTTACGATCAAAAAACTGACGTGATGACACTTGTCTACTCCCACCAAGAAAAAGTCAACCCCAACCCAACGAAACAAAAGAAATGTGGAAATACTGTAAAACAAGAACAAGATAAAGCAGAAAACTTATTCTTCTATTAAAACCCCCAAAACTTGATTGTCACGTGTACAAACCACTAAATACGTAAAGTGCAGAATTAAGAAATAAGTACAAGTCTCAATCTTTGTTTCTCAAATAGAACAAAGTATAAGGAAAAGGAAAAAGAGGGTCCGCCGAAGTGACAAGCAGCTACCTCTTCAAATCCTTGACAAACCTCGATATCAGAAGAAGGAGAAAGAGATCACATGTGTCCGAGCTCGAAACCTACACAAGTGTAGAAGCAAGGGGTGAGTACCAACAACACGGTACCCAACAAGCAACCTAATAAACAAAGCATCTAGCTAGAAATCGAATACCCCTTGCACTCCAACCGAAACCTCCTCAAACTACAACCTGCACAGAAATCAACCCAACCTAACAGTTCTATAATAAACAACTCACAAGGCTCAATATACGCATATCAATCTTTACAATTCAACAATCAAACGAATCAAATAAGCCAATATCAATGTCAAGTAGTTCAGTCACACACAACAAATATATCAATCACAATTAGCAACCAAGTCACGCATAAACATCAAATGCATCAAGTCAGAATAATCAATCTCTCGCCAGAACCATTTTCCATCGGCTTTGTAACCATTTGTCAGAAATGACCTCGGCATAATAACACTCGCCGACAAAGACCGCGACATCATAGACACTCGCCGGAAATGATCTCGGCCTAATAACACTTGCTGACAAAAGACCTCAGCGTCATAATCATCACGGTGCTCAACGATCAATGCACACAAGCAATATCACCCACATAGAAGAGACAACAATTCACGCAATTCAAGTCCACATTCATGCTTTCAAGCATTTCATCAATCAATCAATAAGGGCACAATAAGGTAATTTACATCATCATGTTCATCACATAGACCTTTTCATTTCAACCCCTTTTTATTCATTTAGATACATCAAGTGGACAATTAAACCCTTCACCTCATCTCCATTACTCCCAACACACAAGCAACGAAGGAAGTACACAAATTTTACTAGAATACAAGGTTTAGGAGATCACTTGCCTTAATTCAATCAACAATCACTCAAGAAATACTCAATATGATTAGGGAAGAGAACAAATAAAATATTAGCAAAACATTGCAGATTTAAAATGCTCAAGTTGACCCAAGAACAAGCATCATCAACGGATATGGTTCTAACATCTATGGAATAATGCGTGTTTTAACAAACTCAGGGTATTTATTTGAAGACGATATTAAAGTTTTCTATGTTGACGATAAAAGATTTGATGAATGTATTTATATTTTTAATTTATGACGATGTCATTAATCTAAGAAAAATTGTGGATTTAATATTAAGTTTATTTTTATATTATTTATGTTATTTAAACATATTAAAATTGAAAAGTATTATATATGTAATAAATAAAAATAACATTTCATATTGTCATTAAAAAAATACGTAAACTATATTAAAAATAAAACAATGATTACGTATACATTAGAACAATATGTAGAAAATAATAATCATAAGAAAAAAGTGCAACTATAACAAATAAAAAAATAACATGCATAATCAATAAATCTAGCCAACTATGTAACATTTTCGAATTAAAAACAAGGACAAGAGAATACAAATAAGTCTTAAATTGTTGATTGTTTTCTCATTTTCATTCAATTTTTCTTTCAAAACATTTCTCTCACGTGGAATATTTCTTAACAAGAAACTAAGTAGAGTCCTATTTTTTTCATCTTCATTAACGTTGGATTGCATAGCAGACCTCATATTGATCCGTGAAGTAGTTATATCTCTTTCATTCAGGGGACTTCTCTTTGTCAAAAAATCATCTTTCAATAAAAATAGTTACACCATCATTTGTCTAAAAAAATTTAATAAATAAAATCAAATTATTTGAACTTATTAAAATAAGTCATCCACTTTTTTTTTTATTAGCTCTAAGAAAGTAACACAAAATCTTACTTTCGATATTTAGAATCCCCAAATAAATGATCCAAATTTTCATGAGTATTTGATATTTTAATTCTACGATGATCTTTACCGTAACAAATATTGTATTGTATTAAAATTCTTGAGGTTTCAAACACTAATAACATGACTAGACTTTCAACCAAGTATGGAGAAAGAGAGAAAATTTGAAGATGAACTAGAGCAAAAATCAAAACTCTGCCCTAGTTTAAAGACTTCTATAGCATACTAAATTAGTATGCTGTAAGAGTCCACACGCCTTAACAAACGTTAAAATAGTATGGTGGCCATTTAAGTAGATGATATAGTGCACTAATTCAGTACGTTATTGCTAATTTTGTCATTTTTATTTTAACAAGTTATAATTATGTTCACTTTTCTTTTCTTACACATCATTTAGATTCCAGACTCAATCCTGATTTATTATGCCATTAATTTAATATTCCCTCTGTTCCATTTTTCATATACTACATTTGTCTAACAATACTTGTCCACTATTGACTTTACACATTTTTAAGAAATTATAAATAGAAGAATAATTTTACTATATCACCCTTTGAATATAATAAATGTCTTGAAAAATATAATAGAGAAATGACTATAATTAATGATAAGGGTAAATTAGAAACTAAGTGTAAAATTATTCATTGATGAAATCAATGTGAATAAGTATTGTTGGACATCCAAAATAATATAGTGAACAACTATTGTTGGACGGAGGGAATAATATATTTTTTAATATGTCTGAAAAAGAATATCATCTTACTATTATTAGAAACAATTTAATTATAAAATTTCTCTTTTTGCTTCAATAAAATAATATATAACCACACAAATATCTAAAAATTATTTTAGACCATAAATTTCAATTTTTTTCCTCTTAAATAGTGTGTCAAGTCAAAAAGTATATAAAATGAGATGGCGAGAGTATAATATTCCCTCTGTTCACTTTTACTTGTCTCTTATATCTAAAATAAATTTTTATTTTTACTTATCACTTTTGACATATCAAGAAAAAACAATTATTTTTTTCCATGTTTTTCCCTTAGCATTAAATACTATTCTTCATATCATTTTTCAAGATTCAATATTACACATTAATTAATACCTATATCAATAATAATTTTATTAATAGATGTGTCAAATCAAAGAGTAACAAATAAAAGTAAACAGAAAGAGTAGGTATAAAAGCAATTTTAGGAAAGCAGAGAAAACGGCGTAGTATGAATGAGTTGGCAATATATCCGCAAATCTATGAGAAAAAAGGTATTTTGGTAATGCCAAGCTGTCGGTAGTTAACTGCGGTTATAATATGACCAGATTGAATGGTTAAGGGCAAAAGAGGCGTCGGTGGAGGTCAAGTTAGCCAGTGATTGAAAATGTTGAGAAATAAAAAGGACCGTTGAATAAATATAGAAAAACCAAAATAAGCAAAGTATAGAGAGAGAAGAAGAAGAGAGAAGAGAGAAGAAAAAGATTGAAGAGAGAAAGAATCGCTTGGTTTATAAGCCATTACATTAAAGCCTTCCTTGTTGGAATACCCATTTACATATATGCATTGAAAAGTGAGAAAGGATTGTAATGGCAGATTCTAATTCAAGTACCGATTCTGTTTCCATTGATGTTGAGACCATTTATCTTGGCGGAAAGGTTCCATTTTCTTCTTCTTTGTCTCTTTATTGTCAAATAAACGAAATGGGTTTGCTTTATTAAGTTTCTCAGTAAAGGGATTTGTTTGTTTCTCTTTCAAATCATTTTTGGGTTTGACAAGTTGTTTAGTGTAGATTATGGGTTTGTAGATCCTTTGATAGAAATATGAATGTTTTCGGTACAAGAAGATTATTCTTGTCACACTTGGAGATTTTGTGTCCATAATTACATCATTTCTTGTTTGTTTTTTCCAATTGGGACGTCAGTAATGGAATTCCTCAAATAAACCTTTTATACTAATTATCATATGCACTTTTCTATGGTTAATTGTTGAATTGGATTTCATCTTCTCTTTTTTCCCAAATAGCTTTTTGTTTAGCCAAATTCTTTTCTTATCATTTCTTGTGACATTTGCAATTCCAGTCACTTTCAAACACAGCTTGCCTTTTACTTGTTGTTTTCTTTGATTCTGCCCTTTTCAGGAACTGGTATGATCCAAATTGCTTTTCTTCTTGTTTGACGTTATAGCCGATCATATAGTTATGCTGGTTGCACATAGTTGGGTTGGGTTGGGTTTGGGGGGGGGGGGGGGAGAACACTTTTTTTGGGGAAATTGAAGGGGGTGAAGGACAACAATGTCTTCTACTCGACATGTGAGTGATATTATATAAGAAAAGTGATTTAAGTT
>JAJONR010002407.1:0-64009 GCA_029582245.1 Solanum etuberosum | reverse complement strand
TCTTCTTCTTCTTCTTCTTCTTCTTCTTCTTCTTCTTCTTCTTCTTCTTCTTCTTCTTCTTCTTCTTCTTCTTCTTCTTCTTCTTCTTCTTCTTCTTCTTCTTATTCTTCTTCTTCTTCTTCTTCTTCTTCTTCTTCTTCTTCTTCCTCTTCGTCTTCTTCTTCTTCTTCTTCTTCCTCCTACTCCTCCTTCTCCTTTTCTTCGTCTTCCTCTGCTTCTTCTTCTTCTTCTTCTTCTTATTCTTCCTCTTCTTCTTATTCCTCCTCTTCCTCTTCCTCATCTTTCTTATTCCTCTCCTCCTCGTCCTCGTCCTCCTCCTCCTCCTCCTCCTTCTTCTTCTTCTTCTTAGGTTGAGATAATTTGGGGAGGATGAATTTGGTTAGGTGTTAGGAAATTAGGAAAATGGAGTTGAAGTGGGTAGTTTTACGACCTACAAGCCTTATATATGTCATAGGATGAAGGCAGAAACACCATAGTTTTGATTTAAACAATTAGGGAAAAGACTTAAAAGCCCTAAAAACAACTGTCAAGCCCTTTCCATGGTTTGGACCTACGGTCCGTAGGTCTTTCTACGGACTATACTGGTCAACCGTAGAAAGATTCACAAACCATATTTTGAACCAAATTTTGGCGGTCCCTATCAACGGCTCGTAGGTTTTCCTATGGACCGTATACACCAACCATAGAAACCAACTTTCCCCTTTAGAATATCACTAAGTCTGAGACCCACCTACGAGACCTATCTACGACTCGTAAAAGGAATGACGGGCTGTCCTGGGACTTGATTTTAGAAATTTATTTTTCCACTTCCTATGGTTGCCATCTACGACCTGTAGAAGTTTCTATGATCCATAAATGGTACTCGTAGAACCAGACTGCAACCTAAAATTCCCCTTTTTTTCCAAAATAAGAGGTGTTACAGATGATTTAAGCTTGAACTAGTATCTTAATTTTGCTTTTTTCCATGTATGATGTTATGTTTACAAAAATAACTATTCCATTGGGATTTAACTTAGCATCAAGAGAACTGTGAGGTGGTGGCTCAAATAGGGTAGTCTCTAATAGAAACCTCTAGTTCCAAACTACGTGCCCCCGTAGGATTACCTCAAATGGCCTAGATAGTGGATCCAAATATAGCATATGATATGATACAAAGTTCTACCTTGGAAAGTATACTCTCCCTTCTCGATGTGGGAGTGTCATGACCCAGGGGTACACCCTAGATGTAACATGGCGTATAGACCCGAAGTGCCTAACACAAGCCACTTAGCATATCATATCATAAGATAAATAGAAATGATGCAGAAATTTAAAACTTTTTCCATACAGTCGAAGTCTCTTATAAAAGCAAGCAGAAGTCTAGACTCGTCTTAATATAACCATCTATTACAATAGTTCAAATGAAAAGGGACACAACCCATACAAACATAGTTCGAAAATGAAATACTAGAAATGAAACTCAAGTGAATCTCCCGTCCTCGAATCATGAGGACTCACCACAAGCAAGGAGAATAGTCGAATCCAAGCTTGAACCAAATGAAGATCACCTCAAACACCGAACCCTACACTTGTGGAAAATGTAGAAAAATATAGGTTAGTACAAAAATGCAATAAGTATGATAGCCATGCATGAAAACCTTGAAAACATGCTAAAAAGAACATTTTAGTTGAATGCATGCAATTTACTAAGTTAAAGCATAATTTTGAAGAAAATGGAGAAGCACAAGTCATAAGCATAATCAACTCATAAATCATTATATCATAAAAGGAACATATCATACATACCCTAAAAGCATACTTGTGCAATGCATGGATAAGATCCCATAATCCCACCCATACTAAGTAAAGCGTCTTGAGTAACTATAGTTCATAACCCAACTTCTTGTTCACACTATCATAATAGGGAATAAGCCTTAACCGACATAGACCATGTGAGCTTACCATGGAATCCGGTGTCTACCCCACACCAAAAAGGGGTTGTTCTACTTGCCTTAGGTAGAACCATACTCTTAGCTTAGGTGGATCCACTAGCTAAATACCTATGAGGGCACATAGTTTATGGGATAAGGAGATTGCTACTAGAAACCTGGCCTCTACAATCGTGAGGGCCTCCATCCCAAGAGATTATTCTTAGAAACCCGGCCTCTACTATCGTGAGGGTTTCCATCTCATATCACTATCCACTCGGTGCTAAGCATTAGTTCCCACGTAGTTCATATTAAGTCTTGACTTAAGTTCATGATCATGGAAGAATGTCTTGACACTCAATCCAACATAATTCATAATATAGCTCCTAGATTCAATAGGTGAGAATAGCCTTTCAACCTTAGAATTATCATATTGTGAGAAAACCTTTCACATCATATCATATTCATACATAGGTGTGTAAATGAGAATATCCTTTCATCAATACACAGCAAGTTCATAATCATAATCACTTTACTCTCAAAGTATTCTTAAAGCATATACTAAACTTCATAAATCATGCATAATATCATAATTTTCCCTTTCAAGGGTCAAAACTAATATCATATCAACACATCTAGTATTCACTACATTAGACATAGATATTAACATAATTCAAGTAATACAACTACTACAAGCATAATATCATAACATTCCTCTATAATCAACAAACCCACATCTCAAGATCAAAATTGGGAAATATGGGGAATTCATGGATTCTTGGGGAATTCAACATAAAACCATGTAAAATCATTAATTTATCCATAATAAAACATAATTCAATCATTATAAACGAATTTGAAAGGAATCCATGAGATTGAAGTCAAACCCTAACTTTTGGGAAATTACTAGTTTTGAAATTGGATTTGGAGGGACTCCATGGATGAAGACTATCCATGGATGAAGGACTACCATACCTTAGCTATGAATCCCAACGAATTTGAGTAGAAAAGCTTGCTCCTTCAACCCTAGCTTCCACTTTCTTCTTCTTCTTCCTTAAAGTTCTTAGAGAGAGAATTTTGGAGAAAAGTTGGTTTTAATTTGGGATTTTGGAATTATGAGGAAGATGACTTAATTTGGGGGTCTTAAATCATTATATAGTTAGTATAATTTAGTGTAAAACTACGTCACTTAATACTAACTTAAAATGTAAAACCCCAAAGTGCCCCTAACTAATTCACCAAAATTGTGCCCAGGTCACCACCCACGGTCACCCACCCATGGGCCGTGGATGGACCCACGTGGCGTGCTGGTGAACCGTGGGAGAGGTTCTGTAGCTCACTTTTTGGGGTCTTGACCCACGACCCCTCACCCACGGGGCGTGGGTTGACCTAAGGGGCGTGGGTCACTGCCCAGACCACTTTTTAGTCATTTTTTAAGGGTCCTCCTCAAGGACCCATGGTTGGTCCTTAGGGGGTCGTACCTTGACGTTTTAACCCCAAAACATATATATTGAGTACCGAGAGTTATTTACGACTCTAACCCTCATGTCAAGCTCTAGTTTAGACTACTAGTTTTTGGAATGTTACATTATCTCCCCCTTGGGAACATTCGTCCTCGAATGACTATCTAGACACCTTACGGAAGTAAAGACTCAAGACTAGAAGCCCATCATGCATGAAACATCAAAATAATGCACAATTCAACGGAGGAAACTTCAACTCCATCTCAAACATAATCAATGCAACGTTGCACCCTGCAACAATATGACTCGATTTGGATTATAGTAGATCGTATGAAAAAATCGGCTTATTTCATTCCCGTCAAGGTTTCTTATTCGGCGGAGGACTATGCTAAGTTGTACTTGAGAGAAATGGTTAGGTTGCATGGAGTGCCCTTATCTACTATCTCCGATTGTGGTACCGAATTCACTTCTCAATTTTGGAAATCTTTCCAAAAGGGTCTTGGTACTCGTGTGAAGCTTAGTACATCCTTTCATCCTAAAACCGATGGGCATGGGAAGCGTATGATCCAAACTTTGGAAGATATGTTGAGAGCATGTGTAATTGACTTCAAGGGTAATTGGGATGATCACTTGTCTTTGATTGAATTTGCGTATAATAATAGCTATCACTCAAGTATTAGTGTGGCTCCATTTGAGGCTCTATATTATAGGAGGTGTAGATCTCCTATAGGTTGGTTTGAAGTGGGTGAAGTTGCGTTGATAGGTCCCGAGTTGGTACACGAGGCTATGGAGAAAGTTTGGCTTATTAGAGAAAGGTTGAAAATGGATCAAAGTCGGTAAAAGTCCTATGCCGATCTTAGAAGAAGAGACCTTCAATTTTATGTGAGTGATTGGGTCTATTTGAAAATTTCATCCATGAAGGGTGTAATGAAATTTCTAAAGAAAGGGAAGCTCAGGCCTCGTTATGTGGGCCCATATCAGCTTTTGAGGCGTATTAGTAAAGTTTCTTATGAAGTTGATTTGCATAATGACTTGGCATCGGTTCATCTAGCTTTCCATGTATCTCTGTTGAAGAAATGTGTTGGATATTCGACATCTATAGTTCCCTTGAAAGGTTTGGGATTTAAGGAGAATCTTTCTTATGAAGAAGTCCGGTTGAGATTTTTGACCGACAGGTTAGGACATTGAGAAACAAAGAAGTTGCTTCCGTGAAGGTTCTTTGGAGGAATCAATTAATTGAGGGTACTAATTGGGAGGCCGAGGCCGATATGATATCACGTTATCCTCATCTCTTTTCCTCCATCCCTACTCTAGCTTGAGGTATTCAGTCCACCCTGGTTTATTCTTTTGGTTTCATGTGTCTTAGATATTCCCATGATTTCCTCAATTATGCATGTTCATTAAAATCTTAAAATTTTGAGAAAAAGAGTTAACTTTATTGATTTCTTCATGTTTATGTCCATTTGAGTATGAGTTGCATATAGACCTCATGAAATGATGTTTTGAACATGCTTTAGCTTGGAGTTGATGTTTCCTCCTCGGATATGTGCATTATGTGATTGCATTCATGTTAGGCTTCTAGGTCTAGTTACTACTCTCCTTATGATGTCTTGAATCACATTCGAGGATAAATGTTACCAAGAGGAGATATTGTAACACCTCATATTTGAAAAAGGCTAGAAAGGGTCGAACGGGCAAGTCCATGGACCCGTCACAGCGCCCTAGACGGGCCGTAAAAGTCACCCACTTAGTAGGGTGTCATCCAAGGTCACTGTAAAGGACCACGGACGTCTAGATGGTCCGTGAAGCTTCACACGGACCGTGAATTCGTCCGTGAAAGAAACTTGTCAGACTTAGAATTTGGGTCAACATCAATCGATCATATCTTTAAGCACAAAATGAATTAGGTGGCCTATGACATATCAAATTAAAAATATTTGAGTCCTCTTTCTAACGCAACCAAAATTATCTAATTCTGAGCTCAGAATCAAAGTTATTCCCATATTAGTGAAGCCATATTGGGAATGGCATCATCATTACCCACTTGACGGGCAGTGATGATCTAGACGGCCCGTGAAGCCCCTCGTGAGAGGCACTTCATCGGCTTTAAGTCAGAGTCATTTTGGTCTTATCCCAATTATTTTAACTCAATACTATGTCGTTTTACCCTCTACCTTAGGCCCTATCTAATGATTTTTACCCCAAAATCACTTAATTCCATTCATTCTTCTAAAACCCCAAAAATTGATCAAGTTCATCCTCTCAAATATTTCTCTCTCTAAGAAGAAGATGAAGGCTAGGGTTTCAAGATCAAGTCTCCAAATTCACCTTTGATTGCAAGCTTTTGTCATCAAGGTATGGCAGTATTCACCTATGGAGTCCTTTCCTCCATATGGTTCCTGAATTCTCCAATTTATGAAGGTGGAATCGCCAATGGAAGTTAGGGTTATTACTCAATCTCATGGGTTCTTTTCAATTATGATCTAATTGATTGTTTTATGTCTTTTTATGCATGAATTGAAGTAATTTCATGTTTCTAAGTTGAATTCCCATGAACCCATGTGAAATTCATGACTTCTAGACTATGATCATATGAAGATGTTTTTGAGCTATGAAAGATGAATTTATGATATATGCATGTTCTTTATGAAATTGATGAAAAATGATTTAAGTTGCTTTGAGAATAAAACATCCATGTTGTTGTTGTTGTGAAAGGATTTCTCACATAAAGGATTCTTAGAGTTGAAAGGTTTTCTCAACTAAACTTCAAATCAAGATATAGGAGCTATTCTAATGAATTGTATTGACTACTTGATGTGCCATCCAAGGATAATAAGGCCAGCGGCGATAACCCATGCCTCTTAATGATAAGACAAGTTCAGAATAATGACTATTCCATGGAATTTATGCTTAACACCGATAAAATATTGAGATGGAAGCTCTCCCATAGATTGAGGTCAGGTTTCTAGTAGCAATCTCCTTATCCCATACCTATGTGCCCTCATAGGATGATTTTCTTAGATAGACATTATCTAGTGGATCCACGTAAGCTAGAAGTTCATGGTCCTTACCTTGGCTAGTAGGACACCCTTTTCGATGTGGGGTAGACACCGCATTCCATGTTATACCTCACATGGTATCTATGTCGGTTAAAGGTAAATCTCCCACAACAATGAACTAACGTTGCTTCTAGAAGTATCTCAAAAGTATTTTAATGATGTTTAGCTTGCATTGACCATGATTTATGATTTATGTTTTCTAACCCTTTTATCTCATGATTTAGCTTGGTCATTGCATGTCTTGTAAAGTCCTTTTTAGCATGATTTGTTATCTTTTATGCATTGCTATCATACTTGGTACATTCCATGTACTTGTCACACCCCTATTTCTCCTCAAAATTATGTTTTGAAAAAAAAAAGAGTTTTTCCAATTAAAGTGACATTTTGAAAAGGGATTATTTTATTATTCAGAGTCGCCACTTGAAATTGAGTTTTGGTATTCCAAGTCACCTTATTTAAATCCCTAATCAAAAGAAAATTTGACTCTTTATTTTATTTGGTCTGCGAAAACAAAGATCGGGTAAGGAATTATGTTGACCGAAGAGAAGGTATTAGACATCCCTCAAGTCCCGTGGTTCTAGCACGGTCGCTTTATTGACTTTTATATGACTTTACTTAATTTTTGGATATTATATTATTAGCCTAATAAAATAAAAAAAATTATTTACCCTCATTCTTTGATTTATTTTAAACCTATTTAAAATTGTCCTATTTATTTTAAATCTATTTAAAATTGTCTTATTTTTATTAGTGTGTGTTCATTAATAAAAATATGTGTAAACACCTAAATTTACTCAAACAAAATAGAATAAAGTTAAGAAATGGACCTTTACGAATTTTAAAACTTGAAAACACCCGTATTTTCTTTTTCCTTTTTTGTTTTTGTTTTTGCGTGTATTTGTATTATTTTTTTATGTTATTATGGATAGAATATAGATAGGTATCTAATTGTTAGGTATTGGGATTTATGCAAGATTAGATTTTTAGAGTTTGGATAATTTTAGGATATTTTTTTTTGAGTTGGATTTAAAAATAGGAGAGAAAATTTTATAGGACTTAGGATTTGTTTTAGGAAAAAAATCTTAAAGAATTAGGACTATTTTGTGGAAGATTTTTCCCTTTTTTTTCTCTCTTTTGCACGTTATTTTTTTTTACCCCTTTTGATTATTATTTTTTTTTCTTTTTTTATTCATTATTGCAGGTTTTATTTTTCCTTTTCTTTTTTTTAATGTTTTTTTTTTACTTTCTTTTTAACGTTCTGTTCCCTTTTTTTTTTTACGTTTTCTCTTTCCTTTTCTTTATTTTTTGTTATTATTATTTTCCATTTTAACATTCTGTTCCTCTTCTTCCTTTTTTTTAGTTTTTTTTTTAACGTTTATTTTTTTTCTATACAATTCTTTTATTTATTCATTTTCTTTTTTTGAATTCCTAAATAAAGTTCATATGTCTTCTTAATCATATGCCATAACAATCCGAATTAAAGCGATAATCATCTTATTCTAAAGGCAAATTATTATTTTTTTCAAAATCAATATATTAAAAGGACTAAAATATATTCCACAAAAGCTTTTCTAAATCGCTAATCAGTTAAACTTTAGTTTATATCCTAATCTAACAAGTTTGCAGTAAATTCAACCAGATTTTTTTTTAGTGAAAACCAGACTCAAAGAAATACTGTTTATTCAAATTTAACAACTCGATATCATGGAAAAAATTTCAATATAAATTGCATTAAGAGAGTTTAAGATAATATAATAATAATAAATAATAAAAATGTATAATACAACTTTTATTTTATTTTATTTTTAGCAAGAACCGTCTCCGGCTACGTTATCCTAGGCATTCATAAATTCTCAAAATAATTCACAATATGCATCACAAACTGATATTACATAATAATGAAATGCAACTCGAAGAACTTCATGCATATTATTGGAATCAAATTTTCGTACAAGCGTTTCACTTAAATCATGCAAGAATTTAGAGTTACCTCTTCGTGAAAATGGATTCACCACAAAACAACTGCTATTATCTAATAAATTCCAAAGTTAAGAACTATGTATTAACTTTAAAGAGCCACGAATCTGAAAGCTTGTGCAAAACCTCGAACGCTGCCTTAATTTATAAAAAAGAAAACTCACTATTTTCTTCTCTTTACTTCTATGTTTTTCTCTCTATCGTTTTTCTATCCTCTTTTCTTCACTGAGTGTGTGTTTTTTATAATATTTTTTGGGTGTGAGTCTGGTGCTAATTAAAAGGAACGTGAGAGAGTGGGGACTGAAATTTAGTTTTTTTTTATAATTTAGTTGAGAATTTTTAGGGTGAGATAAAGTACGAAAATAAAATAAAAATAATAATAATAGTATAATATTAATAAAACAAAACAAAAGAAAAAATAAAAAAATAAAACAAACAATAAGGAAGAAGAATAAAATGTGTGAATGGAAAAAAAACAAGAAAAATCGTGCAACATGTGAGGGGGGAAAAACACTAAATGGGGGAGGATTTTTAGGAAAATTTAGTTATGGGAGTTTGATGGTAATTAGGATAAAGTGTAAGGTAATTTGAATTATTATTTTTTTAGGACTCTTTTTTTTCTCTTTATCGTAACTTATACTATTATTTTAAATTGGTAAAAGTTGAAGGATTAAAAACATTAAATTCACCCGCTTTATTTATTAAAATTTAAACATAAAGAGAGCATATACTTTGTTGTAGTTTTCAGATTTTTTAAAATTCATTTTAAATATAAACTTATAATAATATTTAAATATTAAAAATGGTGTAAAATTTTTAAGTTCGGTCAAAAATTAGGTGTTCACAGCATGCCCCTCTCTGCTTGGAAACATGAAAAGTTTTCATGCAAAGACGTGAACAATGTGACTAATTTTTTACTGAGACATTTATTCAAAAAATGCAAAAAAATAAGTAAAAGAGAAAAGGTTTGACTGAGTCCTAACTTTGGACAAACTACCTATCCTGAGTTAATGATAGGGAGTCAGGTGCAGTTCAAATATATGGAGGGACGGGAGAATAAGTTAGGTAGTCGAGTGAGGTTCTGTCGAGGTTCTGATCCGTAGCTCCTATTATTACATTAAAAGGAAAAAATATAATAGGAGAGAAGGAAAAAATACAAGATCATATCTGCTCCACTAGTCGTGAATCTTTGTTTTGAATCTTCGGTTATCACTTCGCCCACTTTGGGTAGGTACATCGATCTCGAATTTTGATCTTGACATTTGAATTTAAGATTTCAAACTTATGATTTGACTTGAGTCATTGACGATCTTCCGCATAATTTTCTTGAATGCTTGTTTTTTTGAGAAGATGATTCCTGATATGTTGAGTTGTTACATGGGTCGACAACGACTTTAAATTTCATTGAAATCTAACATTCTTCATTGCTCTAATCAAAGTGAGGTCTTTATTATCGAACTTTATATTTTGTACTACGTAGAAACCTGCACGCCATAAAAATAAAACAAACAAAATTAAACAAAATTTTCCGCCCCAGTTTGCACTAGAAAATTTTTGTGAGTTATTGATGAAAGCTAATAAAAGTCTATACTAGGCATAAAATAATTTTTTTTTTATTATACCCAATACAGATAAAAAATAAAATAAAGGGATATTTTTGCCCAAAATGCAACCAGGGGTTATTGTGCCCTGTGAAGACAAGAAACTAAAATAGGGGTTATTGTGCCCTAAATGCAACCAGGGGTTATTGTGCCCTGTGAAGACATGAAAATAAAAATAGGAGTTATTGTGCCCTAAATACAACCAGGGGTTATTGTGCCCTATGAAGACATAAAAATCAAGTAAAGTTATTGTGCCCTATATGCAACCAGGGGTTATTGTGCCCTGTGAAGTCAGTTCCATAAACCAATAAGTAAGGAGTTGCACCGACTGACATACAAATAGTCGTGCGATATCCCAAAAGAGCAAAAGGTAGTTTTTCATGCCATTGTCTAGATCCTTGCGCCATTCTCCTAAGAATCTTCTTGATGTTCTTAATTGTTGCTTCAATAACCCCATTTGCTTTGGGTCGATAAGGGGTTGAATGATGATGAACAATTTTAAATTGCTCGCAAACTTCCTTCATCAGGTGGCTGTTAAGATTCGCTGCATTGTCTGTAATAATGATCTTCGGTATGCCGAAACGACATATGATATTGGAATGAACAAAGTCCACCACTGCTTTCTTGGTGACGGATTTGAAAGTAACAGCTTCCACCCATTTGGTGAAGTAGTCGATGGAAACTAGAATAAATCGATGCCCATTAGAATCTTTCGGCTCGATTGGCCTAATAACGTCCATTCCCCAAGCAACAAAAGGCCACAGAGCAGACATAGTGTGCAACTCTGAAGGGGGTGAGTGAATCAAGTGGCTATGAATCTGGCACTAATGACATTTGCGAACAAAGCGGAAGCAATCTCGCTCCATGGTCAACAAATAGTACCCTGCCCGAATAATCTTTTTTGCTAGAACATAACCATTCATGTGTGGGCCACATACCCCTGAATGCACCTTATTCATGATTGTTTCTGCTTCTTGGATATCCACACATCGCAGTAGATTCAAATCTGGAGTCCTTTTATATAAGATCTCGCAACTCAAGAAGAAACCATTGGCGAGTCGCGTAATAGTTCTTTTTTGATCTCTATCGGTATGCATTGGATATTCTCTTGCTTTAAGGAACCGTTTGATGTCATGATACCAGAGCTCGCGCCGTCCGGCTCTACTTCAATTATATTTCAATAACCATGTTGATCCCTTACTTGAATTTCCAATGGGTCAATATATGCATTACATGGTTATGGAAGCATCGAGGCTAGAGTGGCCAAAGCATCAGCCAACTCGTTGTGAAACCTAGAAATATATCTGAATTCAATGAACTTGAACCTTTTACTAAGGTTCTCTAAACATTGTTTGTATGGCATGAGCTTAATGTCCCAAGTTTCCCATTCGCCTCGAGCTTGTCGAATGAGCAAGTCGGAATCCCCCAAAACTACCAACTCATGTACATCTAGATTTATTTCCATATTTAAACCTATGATGCAAGCTTCGTATTCTGTTGGGTTGTTGGTAGAAAAGAATCGAATTCGCATTGTGGCAGGATAATGGCGTCCGATTGGTAAGATAAGAACTACTTCAATTCCTACTCCATTTTTGTTGACAGCCCCATTAAAATATAATTCCCACACGTGACCATCATCGGGAACTTCTTCCTCAATAGAGTTGATCTCTTCATCAGGAAAGTATGTTGTTAGGGGCTCGTATTCATCATCGATCATATTTTCTGCCAAATGATCGGCCAACACTTGTGCTTTCATAGCGGTGCGAGTGACATACACAATGTCAAATTCTGTAAGCAAAATCTGCCATTTTGCCAACCTACCTGTTGGCATGGGTTTTTGAAAAATTTATTTCAAAGGGTCCATTCTAGATATGAGGTAGGTCGTGTAGGACAAAAGATAGTGCTTCAATTTCTGGGTGACCCAAGTTAAGGCACAACACGTCTTTTCTAATAGAGTGTACTTTGCCTCATAGCTTGTGAACTTCTTGCTCAAATAATAAATAGCTTGTTCCTTTTTCCCCGTGATGTCATGCTGTCTTAGAACACAACCAAAGGAATTATCCACCACTAAGAGATATAAAAATAAAGGCCTACCAGGTTCTGGTGGGACCAGTACCTGAGGGTTTTCTAGATATTCCTTAATTTTATCAAAAGTCTCTTGACACTCACTTGTCCATTTGATAGCAGCGTCCTTTTTCAACAACTTGAATATCGGCTCACATGTGGTTGTGAGTTGAGTAATGAACCTACTAATATAGTTTAACCTCCCTAGAAAACTCATAACTTCAGTTTTGGTTTTTGGAGGTGGCAATTCTCGAATGGACTTTATCTTAGAGGGCCCCAATTCAATGCCTCTTCGGTTAACTATAAAACCCAAAAGTTTGCCAGATGGAACTCTAAATGCGCATTTAGCTGGATTAAGCTTGAGGTTGTACTTTCTCAATCTTTCGAAGAATTTTCTTAGGTCACGCACATGGTCAGCTTGCATTCTGGATTTAATGATAACATCATCGATATATACCTCAACTTCTTTATGCATCATGTCATGGAATATGGTAGTCATAGTCTCATGTAGGTTACTCCCGCATTCTTTAGACCAAATGGCATGACTCTACAACAATATGTACCCCATGGGGTGGTGAAAACAGTCATTTCTGCATCTTTTTCATCCATGAGAATTTGGTGATATCCAGTGTAACAGTCCACAAAAGATTGTATCTTCTGTTTGGCACAATTATCAACAGTGATATGAATGTTAGGTAATGGAAAATTATCTTTTGGACTTGCTTTGTTTAAATCTCTGTAATCAACACAAACTCTGATCTTTCCGTCTTTCTTTGGCACTGGCACAACATTAGCCAACCAAGTAGTGTATTGGACGACCCTGATCACATTTTCATTCTGTTGCTTCATGATTTCCTCTTTAATTTTATCGCTCATCTCTGTCTTAAATTTTCTTTTCTTTTTCTGGACCGGTAGAAAATCAAGATGTATGGGAAGTTTGTGAACTACCAAATCAACACTTAAACCTGGAATGTCGTCGTAGGACCAAGCAAAAACATCTTTATATTCAAATAAAACTTGAATTATGTCGTATCTAATATTTTGATCGACATGAATACTTATCTTTACTTCTCTGACTTCTTCAGGAGTACCCAAATTAACCGCCTCAGTTTCACTTAAGTTAGGTTTAGGCTTATTTTCAAATTGATCCAATCCCTTTTTTATTTCTTCGTAAGCTTCATCTTCATCATATTCCTTAGACTTAGGATTCATTATTTCGAGATCAGACAACTTTTTAGGATCTAACCGTAAACTCCGCATGCATGTCATATTATTAAAGTCAGCATTAACGTAACTGAAATGAAAATAAGATGACAAATATTAGAAAGAGTAAGAATAGAGAAGATGATAGAATATGACTGTGAAACTAGAACTTCATTGCATTGAATGGGAAATGATAGAAGGGTTAACAACAAAGCGAAACAATTAGAATGTTTGAAATACAACCCTGAGAATAATCCAAATAAATAAAAAGCAGTAAAATAAACTACCAAGACTCCTTCCTTGTAGGGAGAAAAGTGGCTTCCCAGTTGTTAGCTGGACATTCGGGCCGACGAACTACACATCCATATGACTAGTGCCTTCACCCATCTGAGTCATGTTTACCTCATAAAACATTTCCTTGAAACCTTGACACATTTCATCCACATTATTTTGGATGGGTAAGTCTAGACTCGGTTCACCTTGAGGTTTAATGAAAGATTGAGCAATATGGGGGATTGGCTTTGGCAAATTCCAAACATTCCTTTTACGATCTTTTACCCATTTCCTATCATATCTAGTTGGATTGAAACCCAAATTGAATGTCTCTTGATTACCCATTGGATTGACGGGATCTACAATTCCTTGCAAAGACATCCCTAGTCCCTTTCCAGGTTCATAGCCGTTCTGTACCATTTGGGCCACCACAATGACTGAAGTAGAGGATAGATGAGGTTGTGCGATAGGCTTTCCTTCCAAGAACTGATTGACTGTTATTATCCCAAAAGCCTGATAGTTGAGGGATTCACAACCTCTTTTAGCTTCAATGCATTGTATGGAATGATCTCGGGTGATTGGGAGATCATCTTCACCATGAACAATGATTTCTTGTTTGTTATGTTCAAACTTGACCACTTGGTGCAGAGTAGACGGCACAGCTCTAGCCAGGTAGATCCATGGCCTACCCAAAAGTAGATTGTATGAATTGTCCATGTCTATTACTTGGAAAGTGATTCCAAACTCCATTGTTCCAATTGTAACCGTTAAGTAAATTTCACCAAGAGTGTCCCGTTTTGCGCCATCAAATGCTCGTACAGAGACATTGTTAGTACGGATTCTATCAATGCTGCTTTTCAAACTTTGTAGAGTGAAAGAAGGCATATGTCTACAACCGATCCTCCATCGACCATGACCCTCTTCACATAGTGTTCTTCATATTTCATGGTTAAATGTAGAGCCTTGTTATGCCTAGAACCTTCCAAAGGCAATTCGTCATCAGTGAAAGTGATTCTATTTACCTCAAATATTCGGCTGGCCATCTTTTCGAAGTGACCCACCGTGATATTTTCTGAGATATGTGCCTCATTCAAGATTCTGGTTAAAACTTCACGATGCTCTTTAGAATGTATGAGTAATGTCAACAAAGAGATTTGGGCGAGCGTTTTCCTTAACTGATCAATAACAGAATAATCTTGAGTTTTCATCTTTTTCAGAAATTCTTCCGCCTCTTCCTTATTGACAGGTTTTTTTACCAGCAACTGATTTTCTTTTTCTTGTTTGTCTCTCCTCAATTCTTCTGGAGCATAACACCTTCCGGAACGAGTTAAGCCTCTTGTTTCTTCAACGATCTCCTTTCCCTTGTGGGTAACAAGGACTTTGTTGTAGTTCCAGGGTACGGTCTTGTTGTTTGTCATGGAAGTTGTGTTGCGAATTGTATCACAACAGGCTCTTTCACACTTTCTTGATTTTGATTAGGTGTTGAAAGCTTACCGGGAATGTATAATTTTGATCCATTTAACGGTACTTCTCTTTTTATAGCTCCAGGGACATACAATACTAGCTTTTTCTTGAGTCCCTAAAATTTGAACTTGCACCTTTCACAATTAATGGTGCTTTTTGTATGGGTTCTAAAACCATACTCGACTCTACATTTGAAGCCCTGCTTTTCATCTTTGTTCTATCTGCTTGCTTGCAATCTTCAAAAATGCCTAACTTCCCCACAACCTGCTCATTATTGTGAGCAGGGAGTGGGTTATTGGTGACATTTGGTGCTTCCTTATTGCGTATCTCGATTACATTATCCTTGATTAACTTCTCAATGACTCTTTTTAGAGTCCAACAATTCTCTATGCTATGACCTGGAGTGTTAGCGTGATACTCACATATAACAGTTGGATCAAAGCCTCTTGCATTTGGATTGACAAAATAGGGATTGACAGGTTCAACAAATCTCAATTGTATTAATTTCCGCAACAAACTCGTATATGATTCCCCAATTGGAGTAAAGTTTTCTTTTCGACCTTGTTCTCTTGTATAATCTGTTCTGGGATGTAGATTATCTGGTGCCTGAAAGTTTTGTTGTTGGAGGCGAGAACCTTGTGGGGCAGGCGCCCGCCATTGTTGGCGTTGAGGAGGCGGGACATATGCCTGGGTGTTGAGAACTGCATATTGGGATGGGTAAAAATGTTGAGGAGAATTAGATTGTTCTTGTTGGACTTGCACATAAGGGTGGTTCATCCCCATTTGAACACCTCTCGATCCAGACGACATCATGGACCCTTCCTCCTTCTTTTTTCGATTTCCAAAATTGCCTGACCCACTCTGTATTGCTTGTATGGTAGCTCTAATGGCTGCTTGACTTACAATTTTACCCTATTTTATGCCGTTCTCTACCATTTCTATGATTTTAATTGCCTCGGTGAAAGGCTTTCCCATTGCGGCAAGAAGGTAATGAAAGTAGTCAGGCTCTTGAGCCTAGAGAAAAACATCAATCAATTCATAGTCTTTCATCGGAGGTTTGACTCTAGCCGCCTGCTCTCTCCATCTTATGTCATATTCCCTAAAGCTTTCAGATGATTTTTTCTTCATATTAGCTAGGGAATTGTGATCCGAAACGGTATCGATTTTGTATTGGAATTACTGGAAAAAATCTTGAGCCATGTCATACCAGACATGCCAACGAGAAATATTTTGATCGATGAACCATTCTAAGGCTACACCCGTTAGACTTTCTCCAAAGTAAGCCATAGAAAGCTCTTCTTTTCCTCCGACTCCCCTTAGCTGATTACAAAATCTCTTCAAATGGGCCACTAGGTCGCCATGACCATTATATTTATCAAACTTTGGAGTTTTGAACCCTATAGGCAGGTGGACATCTGGAAAAATGCATAGGTCCTTAAATAAGACACTTTTGTGTCCTCCCAGTCCTTGCATGTTCCTTATGTTTTGCTCCAAACTCCTCATCTTTTTGGCAATTTCTTCCTGTTCCTCACTCTTAGTGGTTTTCTCAACCTCGACAGGAGAACTGTAATGATGAGTATGGTGGTAAGAGTCAGGAATTTTAAAAGTCAATTTAGGGGCCTGACCTTAGTCGTATCGATCTTTGGGTGGAGGATCATCGTTGGATTTTTGTACTAGTGTTGGCTGAGGAATTGTATTAGTTTGTGCAGTTGGCATGAAGAGTGGATTATTCATCATGGGTGGATTCAACGGGTGTACCGAGGAAGTTCCAGTAGTGTTAGATGTGTTAACGTAGGGGCCAAATCCAGGTGGATAAACCGGCTCGTTTGTTGAGACTTGGATAGGGAATGGCATATTCGCATTCAGGTATTCCCGAATTGAAGATGGAGGAGCTTGCCCATTCATCCAAGCTTCATACATATTGTCCATCTGTTGTCTCAACATCTTTACCTCTTCTACAGATACCGATTCTTGTGCAACCATTTGATTTTGGACTTCGTCATTTCCCGACTCTGTTCCGTCTTTGCGCGTCATTTTTGTTTTCCCTTTTGACCTTGTGTAATATTGATGAGATGCCAGCTCTCTTTACAAACCAACCACCTTTAAACTCTTCCTCTCTTATATATATAAAAATAAAGGTGTTAGGGTTCAGCGCTTTGCGATTGTTAATCAAGCTCTCTGTCAGGTGAAGCACTTGACCTTTGGCCTCCTCCATAATTTCGCAAGCACTGTTGATTAGTACCAACCGCGTGGTTCAAATTCTCTTCTTGCGTCTGAAGCTCTTCGATTTGGTTATGAAGTTCGTCACGTTCTCCCATCCATTGGTTTCTTTCGGTTGCAACTTCTGTTTGATACGATGTGAAATGCTTTGCTATGTCCCTTTCTCGTCCCATCGAAGCTTTTAACTGATTCTGCAACCTAGCCTGTGTGTGCATTAAGAGGGTCTTTTCTTTTTTTAAACTCCTCCTCTTGTTGTTCCATAGCGCCTGTGATAATGCCCAAATCCTCATGTAAGCTTCTAATGGTGGACTGATGTTCCTTCTCAACCCTTTTCTGAATAAACCTAACTCTCGCTTCGAATATCGCATCACGTTGGGCCAACTCTTCCTTAGCATTCTTTAGGTCATTACTTAAGACATCCAGAATAGACCTATAATTTCTTTCAAGGTCTAGTCGAGCTTGCTTGATTTTAACCTCAATTTCCGCTTCTCGATCTATGGGCTCTCGCGCTGATCCTTCGGGCATTACTTTGAGGGGGGCCTGATCAAAGAACCAATGGAGGTATGAGGGGTCTACTTCTCCTTGAACACGATCGACTACCATAGCTTTTGAGCTTAAAGTTCGACTACCACCCCAAATCTTTTGAGCTTCAGATTCTCGATTTCGATCTTCAGACGCCACCTCCCGTACGAAACTCTGTGTATCCTAGACCTTAGGTAAAATTTGTCTATGTCCTAGTTGGCGTAGCACTCGAAGGGGTATGTATGGTCGGAATCCTCAAAGGCTTGTCAGAACAACTAATGGACGATAGGAAGACATAAGAATTACCTCACTCGAAGGGAACCAATGATAGTTCCATGTAATATCAGATGCCGTTAATTTAAGAAGATAATGTCTCCATGCTTTGACACCTCTTGACAATTTATCTACTAATTCCTTAATCCTGTCTGGGTGGCTTAAAGTATAATTCGTCCAATCAGATTTGAAATCTGTCACAAAACAATGGCGATACAAGTGCTTCAGAAACCACATTTGCAATAGAATGCTACAACCTTCAAAAAAAAGTCTTCCCCTTCTCTACACTTAGTTAAAGCACGATAAATATCAGCCAACATCATCGGCAATATAGTGGATTTCTTTTTCTTTATCATAACAGTGACTATTCCCGACAGACTTATACTGAATTTCTTATCTCTCCTCGGGAAAACCATGGTTCCTAAAAATGCCACCATGAATGCTTCTTGTCTATGCTTTTCCCAGGTAGGGAGGTGTTGCCCATTCTTGAGTTGCTTTCCGTAGTCTGAAAATCCTTCTTTCCTTCCATATCTTGACTATAGAAATTCCAGAGAAACCCAGCCATTATCGAAACACTCCATATGAGGATGGATGATGTGCATTTTCTCTAAGAATTTGTTCCCACTGACGCTCCTTGGGGCTATGAGTGTTTTACTTCGGAGATCCTGACCTAACCCTGTGAAACCACCCAATTCTTCCAATGTAGGCGTCAACTCAAAATTGCTAAAGCGAAAAACATTGTTTGTAGAATCCCAAAACGGAATTAAGGCCTCGATAAAATCTCTGTCAGGACTAAACCTCATGATATCTGTGAGAAAACCAAGATGTTTGAATATCTCAGTTCGCCTAAACTGATGCATATCATTCCACCAAGCCATGAGTAGCGGTGGGGTTTTATCTGTGATCATAAATTTTGGGGGATCATTGACCATTTCAACTGTTTCATCCCTTGGCCTTTTATCACATCTCATAGGTCTCATGATTACCTGGTTGGGAAGAAACTCGAGATTTAAAATCAAATTTAACTTATGAAATTTTGATCATTCCAAATCATCTATCGAAGTAGTTAAAAAAAAGAAAAATACGAAAAATGACTCAGAATACCCAAAGTGGTCACTTTTTCGAAAACGACCCTAGTTGACTTCTCTTTGAGGAAGCTTAGGTTGTTTTCGGAGAGAATGATCAGATAAGGAGACAACTTTGATAAGATTTTTTTTAAAATGAAATGTACCTTGTTTCATGTCAAATTTAAAAGTGAATCATGAAGAAGAGAAAAAAAACAAGGTGGACAAAGACTATATTTGAAACAATTTTGAAAACATATATATATATATATTTTATAAAGGGAAATACATATGTACATACATAAATGAAAATGTTTTTTTTAATTCATGTGTATACAAATATGCACTATTATTTTATTTTTATTTTTAAAAAAAAACTCGTTGTTTTGATAATAAAAGCAAAAATTTGAGGTTTTATTATTATTATTAATTAGTTATTTATTTATTTTGAATCATTTGTTGAAAGTGGATAAAATAGACATTTCTATTTTTAGTTAATTCTCCTAAAGTCGGTCAATATTTGTAACAGTCTTCCTCATGATGCAACAAGTAGCACAAAAATATACATGATGGTCTTAAGAAAGGTACCTGTCCTAGACAGACCCAGCCCCCATGCCGAGTCTCGCTAAGTTAAATGCACATGATGCAGATAAAACGAAACCTACTAACGATATCATGTCTCGTTTCAGTTCTACTAAGGTTAAACTTGTGGAGAAAGTATCTAAACTGGCTGTAAAACGAGCGGACAACTCGAGTTAGGGAGTAGTAACTACCGATAGCAGCACTTTCCGGCTTTGTGCATGGGTGCTCCCTATCCTAAATATGTGTGACTGAAAATCCTTCACCATGGACCGAAGATCCACTGGCTATCTTGACAGAAGTGGGGTGCACAATCACAACTCCCATAATGGTATTATTGAAGACTCAGAGGGGTGCGCGAGAGAAAACAGTTTATATGCAGTTCAAATAATATCAAAGAAGTAAATAAATAGACAATTAGCACATTAAGCCAACAAATACAATATCCAAAAACATAAATAAATAAAAGTCATACATAAGTCAATATTTACAAGCTCGAATTCTGGTTATCCCCAACAGAGTCGCCATCTGCCACACCCCTATTTTTCTCAAAATTATGTTTTGAAAAAAAAGAGGTTTTCCAATTAAAGTGACATTTTCAAAAGGGATTATTTTATTATTCAGAGTCGCCACTAGGAATTGAGTTTTGGTGTTCCAAGTCACCTTATTTAAATCCCCAATCAAAAGGAAATTGGCCTCTTTATTTTATTTGGTTTACGAAAATAAAGATCGGGTAAGGAATTCTGTTGACCGAGGGGAAGATATTAGGCATCCCTCGAGTCCCATGGTTCTAGCACGGTCGCTTTGTTGACTTTTATATGACTTGACTTAATATATGGATATTATATTATTAGCTTAATAAATAAAAAAAATAATTTACCCTCATTCTTTGATTTATTTTAAACCTATTTAAAACTGTCTTATTTATTTTAAATCTATTTAAAATTGTCTTATTTTTATCAGTGTGTTTCCATTAATAAAAATATGTGTAAACACCTAAATTTACTCAAACAAAATAGAATAAAGTTAAGAAATGGACCTTTACGAATTTTAAAACTTGGATACACTCGTATTTTCTTTTTCTTTTTTTTTTTTGCGTGTATTTGTATTTTTTTTTATGTTATTATGGATAGAATATAGATAGGTATCTAATTGTTAGGAATTAGGATTTATGCAGGATTAGATTTTTAGAGTTTGGGTAATTTTAGGATTATTTTTTTTGAGTTGGATTTAAAAATAGGCGAGAAATTTTTATAGGACTTAGGATTAGTTTTAGGAAAATAAATCTAAAAGGATTAGGACAATTTTGTGGAAGATTTTTCCCTTTTTTTTTTCTCTCTTTTGCACGTTATTTTTTTTTACCCCTTTTGATTATTATTTTTTTATTATTTTTTTTTTCATTATTGCAGGTTTTGTTTTTCCTTTTCTTTTTTTTTAATGTTTTTTTTACTTTCTTTTTAACCTTCTGTTCCCTCTTTTTTTACGTTTTCCCTTTCCTTTTCTTTATTTTTTATTATTATTATTTTCCATTTTAACATTCTGTTCCTCTTCTTCCTTTTTTTTAGTTTCTTTTTTTTTGAACGTTTATTTTTATTCTTCTTTCTACTCTCTTTTTTTTTCTATACAATTCTTTTATTTATTCTTTTTTTTTTGAATTCCTAAATAACGTTCATATCTCTTCTTAATCATATGCTATAACAATCCGAATTAAAGCAATAATCATCTTATTCGAAAGACAAATTATTTTTTATTTCAAAATAAATATATTAAAAGGACTAAAATATATTCCACAAAAGCTTTTCTAAATCGCTAATCAGTTAAACTTTAGTTTATATCCTAATCTAACAAGTCTGCAGTAAATTCAACAAGATTTTTTTTTTAGTGAAAATCAGACTCAAAGAAATACTAATTATTCAAATTTAACAACTCGATATCATGGAACCAATTTCAATATAAATTGCATTAAAAGAGTTTAAGATAATAATAATAATAATAATAATAATAATAATAAAATAAAAATGTATATTACAACTTTTATTTTTAGCAAGAAGCGTCTCCGGCTACGTTATCCTAGGCATTCGTAAATTCTCAAAATAATTCACAATATACATCACAAACTGATATTACGTAATAATGAAATGCAATTTGAAGAACTTCATGCATATTATTGGAATCAAATTTTCGTACAAGCGTTTCACTTAAATTATGCAAGAATTTAGAGTTACCTTTCCGTGAAAATTGATTCACCACAAAACAACTGCTATGATCTACTGATTTCCAAAGTTAATAACTATGTATTAACTTTAGAGAGCCGCGAATCCGAAACCTTGTGCAAAATCTTGAACGCTGACTTAATTTCTAAAACAGAAAGCTCACTATTTTCTTCTTTTTGCTTCTGTGTTTTCTCTCTATCGTTTTTTTGTCCTCTTTTCTTTACAGAGCGTGTGTTTTTTATAATATTTTTTGGATGTGAGTCTAGTGCTAATTAAAAGGAACGTGAGAGAGTGGGGAATGAAATTTATTTGAGATTTTTTAGGGTAAGATAAAGTAAGAAAAATAAAATAAAAATAATAATATAATATTAAAAAAAAAAGAAAAAAAAAGAAAAAAGAAATTAAAAAAACAAACAAAAAGGAAGAAGAATAAAACCTGTGAATGGAGAAAAAAAAACAAGAAAAATCATGCAACATGTGAGGGGAAAAAAACTAAATGGGGGAGGATTTTTAGGAAAATTTAGTTACGGGAGTTTGATGGTAATTTGATTTATTATTTTTGAAACTATTTTTTTTTTCCGTAACTTATACTATTTTTTTAGATTGGTAAAAGTTGAAGGATTAAGAACATTAAATTCACCCGCTTTATTTATCAAAATTTATAAAGAGAGCATATATTTTGTTGTAATTTTCAGAATTTTTTTTTAATTCATTTTTAATATAAACTTATAATAATATTTAAATATTAAAAATGGTGTAAAATTTTTAAGTTCGGTAAAAAATTAGGTGTTCACAGTACTAACACATACTCTTTCCTACATTGTTTCACTAATGTAGGGTCCGACACTCCGATTCCGCATCTCTGTGGATAGTGATCATATTAATAGACTTCAAGATTGGTGAGTCCTCATGTTCTGAGGACCAAACCCTTTATTGCTTATTGTCTTTATTTTTTTATTGTATGTGATGCATGGGTTACGTTCCAGTTACTCTTGATGTACTAGATGGCTTTGAGACTATGTTAGATTTTCCGCTTCGTTTCCTTATCAAATATTTTATGATATAAACTGTCCTTTGAACTCTTTAATTCTACTATCTTGTATGATGTATGCTAAGTGGTTTGTGTAGGGCCTCTCGAGGTCCTATACGCCATGTCACATCTAGGATGTACTTTGGGTCATGACATGGTTCTAGTGAGCAAATGGTGTCCGAATGTTGGGAGTGTGGATAAAGATATAGGGGTGAGTGTCTATCAAGTTCTAGTGCATGTTTTGGTTATGTAGAAAATGATCATATCATAAGATATTGTCCAAAAGTTGCTAAGAATGAGGGAGTAATCACTGACGGGCTCAACCTTACCCTTCTTTAGGTCCTAGTGGTGGTCAGAAACAAAATAGGTTTTATGCTCTACAGATTTGACAAGATCACGAGGGTTTCCGGGATACGATAATTGGTAAGTTATGGTCTTTTAGCTTGTGGTTATGCATTGCTTGATATTGGGTGTTTCGTTGGCTAAGGTAAGATTCCATGTGTGGTAATTGTGTTTGAAGTTGACCTTCAAATCTAGGTGGAAATTCCTTAAGCATTTACTTGTATGCAACAATGGTTTTGTGGTTGTTAAGACTGTGGTGCTATGCTTTGGTTGAGGGAGATGGATTCAAAAATACTAGTGAGGTTTGCTCCCAAGGGGGAGATAGTGTTTGTTACATGGTTATTATGTGTGTGGAACGTTCCTTGCTATGGTTTGGTATGGGAAAAGGCCAGAGGCGATGTCATATCTTAGTATCCCTATCTTGTTCCTTTATCTTCGGGTTTATCTTAAGGCATCGACCCCTCATGTTCACTCTTCAGGATTCTTTTGTCTTAGTCATTCTCTTATTTCCTCATCAATGCATGCTCATGAAAACTAGATTTTTGAGAAAATGAATTAACTTGATTGATTTCTCCATGTTTTTGTGTATTTGAGTATGAGTTGCGTATAGGCTTATGAAATGATGTTTTGAATATGCTTTAGCTTGGAATAAATTTTCTTTCCCTCTTGAATATGTGCATTTATGTGATAGCATTCATGTTTAGTTGTTAGATATTCTTCCTACCCTCCTTATGATGTCCTGAGTTCCATTCGAGGATGTATGTTGCCAAGGGGGACATATTGTAACACCTCAGATTTGGAAAAGAAGGAAAATTGCAGTTTTTTTGCTGGTGTCTTTGTCTATGTTTCCCACCTACGGACCGTAGAAGATTCTACGGACCGTAGATGACAACCGTAGGTAGTGGGGAAATAATTTTCCAAAACAAGTCCTAATCCCTTATTAGAATTCATCAGGATGATCCGTCGTTCCTTTTACGAGTCATAGATAGGTCTCGTAGGTCACCCCAGACTTAATGAAATTTTAAAGCATAAAGTTGGTTTCTAAGGTTAGCATGTACGGTCTGTAGAAAAACCTACGAGCTGTACATGGGTTCCCTCGAAAGTTGGCCAAATTAAAAGTCTCCGATCACTTTCTACGGTTGACCAGTACGGTCCGTAGAAGGTTCTACGGACCGTAAATCCAACCGTAGATGGTGGTCGACAGTTATTTTTAAAGGGATTTTCAGTCTTTTTCCCTAATTGATTAATGCCTAAACTATGTCGTTTTAATCCTAATCCTAGACCCTATATAAGTATTTTAAGCCTAAACTCTAACTATTCTAAATCATTCTTCAAGTTTATCCAAATCCCTCCAAGTTCTTCCTCTAAAATTTCTCTCTAAAGCTTGAAGAAGAAGTCTAGGATTTCAAGATCAAGTCTCCAAATTCACCTTTGATTGTGGTTTTTTTACATCAAGGTATGATAGTATTCACCTATGGAGTCCTTTCCTCCATAGGGTTTCTAAATTCTCTAATTTTACAAGTTAGAATCTCCGATTGAAGTTAGGGTTTTATTCAATCTCATGGATTTCTTCAATTATGATCCAATTGATTATTTTCTATCTTTTGATGCACGAATAGAAGTAATTACATATTTTTAAGTTTAATTTACATGAACCCATGCATGATCTATGATTTCTAGATTTTGATCACATGATGAAACTTATGAATTATCGAAGATGAATTTATGAAGATATGCATGCTTCTTTATGAAATTTATATAAATGATTTAAGGTTGCTTTGAGACTAAAACATCGATGTTGTTGTTGTTGTTGTGAAAGGATTTCTCACATACTACTCAAAACATGATTGTGAAAGGGTTTCTCACCAGAAGGATTCATAAGGTTGAAAAGTTGAATCGAGATTAAAGAGCTATTCTAATGAACTCTAGCTTGGATTGGCTACTTAATTATACTTTTCCATAGATAAATGGAAAGTTAAGATTAATGACTATTCTATGGGATTTATTCTTAGCACCGAGTGGACAAGCGGAGATTACCCATGTCCCATAACTATGTGCCACAATAGGTTTGTCTTAGATAGACATTAGCAAGTGGATCCACTTTAGCTTAAGTTTATGATTCTTATCTTTGCAATTAAGGACATCTCTTTTCAATGTGGGATACACACTAGATTCCATGTTATAGCTCACATGGTATATGCTGGTTAAAGGTAAACTTCCCACAATAATGAACTAAGGTTACTTTCTAAAAAGTACCTCAAATGTGTTTTAAAGATGTTTAGCTTGCATTGATCATGGTTATAATTTATATTTCTAGTATGTTATTTTCTGATTTAGCTAGGTCTTGCATGTCATATAAAGTCCTTTTAGCATGATTTCATAACTCTTATGCATTGCTATCATACTTGATACATCATGTAATAACGCATACTTGTTCTTACATTGTTTCACTAATGTAGGGTCCAATGCTCCTACCTCCCATACTCATGCCTAGTGATCCCTTATAGACATTGAAGATTTTTGAGTCCTCATGTTCCGAGGACTGAGACTCTTTTATTGATTTTATGTCATTTTCATTTCGGATGTTTTATGTGATGTATGGGTTTCAACCCAATCACTCTTTTTTTGTAATAGATGGCTTTGAGACTTATGTTAGACTTCCGCTATTTTTTGTCAAATTATTTTATATGAAATGCTACTTTTAAACTCTTTTGTTTCTATTATCTTGTATGATGTATGCTAAGTGACTTGTGTAGGGTCTCTCGGGGTCTTATACAACATGTCACGTCTAGGGTGTACTTTAGGTTTTGACAGGAGTTCGAGCATGTTCCAATAATTTTGAATGAGTTTGCATATCCTTTAGCCACTTTATCTTCTATGTTTCAACATCAAGATCAGAATTCCATGGATCTTATGCACATTCACATATACAAGCAACCAACATATTGCTTTCAATTTGAAGAAGAGCCTGATGGAAAGCCTTGGTACAATGACATTCAAGAGTTCTTGAAGAACGGTGTCTATCAAAAGAATGCAACAAGTGTTAAAAAACGCAAGATTTTGAGGTTAGCAAATCAATTATTTCTAACTGGAGAAGTCCTATATAGTAGGACTCCTGATTTGGGTTTGCTAAAGTGTGTCGATGCTGGGGAAGTATCTAGGCTTGTTGAGGATATACATGCGGGAACATGCGGTCCTCACATGAATGGTTTTACTCTGGCAAAGAAGATTCTGAGAGTGGAATATTTTTTGGCTAGCCATTGAGATAGATTGTATCCGTTATGTTTAGAAATGTCATCAATGTCAGACTCAAGCAGATATAATCCGAGTTCCTCCCAACGAACTCCATGTGACTAGCTCAGCTTGGCCTTTTGAAGCTTGGTGTAAGGATGCCATTGGTCCAATTGAACCGGCGGTATCCAATGGACATAGATTCATTCTTTTTGCAATCGACTACTTCACTAAACGGGTCGAAGCCACCTCTCACAAATTTGTTACGAAGAAGGTTGTAGATGATTTTGTCAAAAATTATCACAACTCAAACTACCCCATTGACGTGACATGGTGAATAGAATCTAGGGAGATCCTAAATAAGCCACTTGACATAAGAATGAAACTATGATAATAAAATACAAGATGAAATGAATCACAAAGCTAGAAACAATCTCAAATAATATCTCAACATAAGAGAATCTGAATACAAGACTAAAAATGCAGAAAAACATATTAAATCTAACATAAGCCTATATTAATCATAGATGTGGTTAGGACAAACCCCTAATACACGAATAAGTCTGAAACTGAAATGAAAAGAAAGCAACAAACTGATAAAGTGTGATCCTACCCTCGAATAATGAGGACTCACCACTAGCAAGCAAAGCTGAATCAGTCAAATCTAGTCATGACCGGACGGAAGAGGGTCAGACCCTATATTATGAAATAATATAGGCACAAGAGATATATGCGCCAGTACTTAAAATATATTAAATATGGAGAAAATACATAAACATAAGCATAAATCATGATAAGTTTAAAAACGTGATAATGCGTCACCAAGTAAACACATACCAATCGGGTAAGCTCGGTTTCATAAATCATAAGAGGTCAATGCAAAGTAAAGAATTCATGACACATATGTATAAAACATAAGCTAAATAAGAAGATCATATTTTTTGTGGTATGTTTAACTTTACCTGACATTGACCATGTGAGCTATAACATGAAATCCAAACTCTTACTCCCACACCAAAAAGTGATTGTCCTATTTGCCAAGGTAAGGACCTAAATGATAAGATTAGGTGGATCCACTAGCTAGCTTATCCAATCTGTACATCCTATGGGAGCCCGTAGATCAAGGAATTTTTGAATCGCCCAAATCCATTCGGTTCTAAGTAAACTCCCAACGGATATCATAAAGTCGTGATGTCATAATCATATTTGTTTAGTCTTTGAAATGGTGTGAATCTAGTAACTTAAACTAAATCATAAAGACTCATAAAAATAAGAATAACTATTTTGAAATACAATGATTTTATAAGATAATCAATGTTTGAAAGACAATTAATTGAAAGTATCTAAGTCATGATAATCTTTTCATAATGAGAATACTTCAATCAGAAGCAACCTAATTTTTCATAAATACATGAGATACTTTATACAGAAGCACCCTAGAATCATAGTCACTAAAATTCCTCTATGCATGCATACTTTCAAAGCTAAAATTCATGATCAAAATAGGCATATAACATGGGTTCATATGAAAAATATTAAAAACATGTAATTTGAATCAAATCATGCATAATAAGACCAAATATTATCAATTGAATCATAATTAATGAAACTCGTGAAAAATCATATAGAAACCCTAGAAATTAGCTGAAATCTTAAAGGAGAATTGAGGATTTCTTGGAACTCAATGGATGAAAAGGGATCCATTGATGAATTTCATACATACCTTGGTGAATCTAAGCTTTATAATTGGGGAAGAGAATTTGGAGCTTGAATAATCCTAACTTTCCGAGGAGATCCTTGGAGAGAAAACCTTGAGAGCTTTTGGCGGTTTGGAGTGAATGAGAGGGAATGTAGAATTTTGAAGGGTAAAATCAATTATAAGACATAGGTAGGCTATAAACGACATGGTTTAGGAGTTAAAAGGTTAAGAAAAGACCCCAATAACCCTTAACAAAAACTGTCGGACAAACCCTACGGATCGACCTATGGTCCATACAAACTTCTACGAACCGTCCTGGTCATCCATAGAAACTGATACCTGAGACCAATATTTGGCCAAGAAACCACGAGCCCTACCTACGTCTGTAATGCGTCCTATGAACCGTAGGACCCAACAATAGAACCCATGTCCCAAAATTCCTTCCAAGTTCCAATCACTTCCCACAAACACTTCCCAATGGACCGTATGGGATTCCACGACCTGTAGGTTCGTCCGTAGGACCTAAGTTACCCAAAAGCACCAAGTCTGCAAACACCCTTCGAGCCTCTTTCTACGGCCCATCAAAGCGTCTACAAACTGTCCTGTTGGTCCGTAGGAACTCATATAGGACTTGACATTTTTCAAATTCTCAAGACAATTTCAACGATTGCCTACCTACGGCTTGTGGGTCATTGTATAGTTCGTATGTGGCTCTGTAGGAACCTGCACCAACAACATTCTGCAATATTTTCCCTTCCAACTCAACTTACCAAGTTCTGAGGTGTTACAATATCTCCCTATTAGGAACATTCGTCCTCAAATAGGACACAAGCTTGAATTAATTGAGTAAAGAGAGAGATATAACATCCCAACATGAATTCAAATCACATCAAAATGCAAAAATCAAGGAGTAAGCGACTCCAAGCTAAAACATAAACTTAAAAATCAAGTTTCATGAACACGCATGCACATGGAAACATAAGAATAGCTAAAATACATGAATCCAAAAGAGTAAACGCGAGGGACTAATACCCAAAGATAGAATGGGAGTGGAGGGAATGAGACGAGGATATTTGGACATCATATCGGCTTCGACCTCCAAAGTTGCACCCTCAACTAATTGAATCCTCCATAGTATTTCATGGAAGAACCTTCTTTGTTTCTCAACTTCTGGACTTGACGATCAAAGATTTCAACCAAAACCTTTTCGTAAGAAAGAATTTCCTTAACACCAACACTCTCCAATTGCATAACCAAAGTGTAATCACCAATACACTTCTTCAACAATGAAACATGGAACACTGAATGAACCGATGCCAATTTGGAAGGCAAATCGAACTCATAGGCTACCTTACCGACATGCCTTAGAATCTGATATAGGCCTACATATTGGGGACTAATCTTCCCTTTCTTTCCTAATCTCATCACACCATTCATAGGTGAGATTTTCAAATAAACCCAATCATGAATATAAAATTCTAGCTCTCTTTTTCTAACATTTGCATAAGAGTTTTGTCGACTTTGAGCCATTTTTAACCTTTTTCTAATAAGTCAAACCTTCTCCATCGCCTCATGCACCAACTCGGGCCCTATCAAAGAGACCTCACCAACTTCAAACCAACCAATGGGAGACCTACACCTCCTACCATAGAGAGCCTCAAATGGAGCCATTTTGATACTTGAGTGATAACTATTGTTATAAGCAAACTCAATCAAAGGAAAATAATCATCCCGACTACCCTTGAAATCAATAACATAAGCTCTCAGCATATCTTCCAAAGCATGAATAGTAAGCTCAGTTTGACCCTCAGTCTAAGGATGAAAAATGATATTAAGCTTCATTTGAGTATCAAGACCTTTCTGGAATGACCTCTAAAACTGAAAAGAAAACTGAGTACCTCGATCAGAGATAATGGATAAAGTTTATTTTATACTCATTTGAGGCCTATTTAGCTCAACAATTAGTGTCCTCAATACCTAATTATGTCATATTCTAATGATATTTTGATTATTTGAAGTTATAAAGGCTAAAGGACAAGGAAAGTATGAATGTTTGAAAGAATCGCCAAATATAAGAAAAGAAGTGTAAACTCCATATTGTTGGTTGCCTAGAAAGAAGGGTGGATCGCCCATTGGGTATGACCTCGCCCAAATAGACAATGCACAACACTTAAATGAATTATGGCATGTCGGTGAACCAAAAGGGAAATGGAAAATCACCAAATGAGAAAGTTGAACATGCTGACCATCACTGAAAGGAATAGTCCATGTAGAAAAATTGAAGGCTTGAAAGGCGAATAAAAGTGGTACTCGCGATATGCCGAATGTGAAAGGCAGACTAGAATGAGCTCGCCGATTGAGATTCAAAAACCTGAAGCATAGAACAAGAGAAAGGTGAGCTGGAGAGCACTTGGCGATTTGTCTAATATCATTGGCGAACCTGACTAACATCACCTATTGGGTCACGCATTGATTTTTGAGCCAAATTTTATGGAAATTATAAATAGCCCAAAGGAGAGAGAAAGTAGAGAGTTCGAAAGTTCTGGGTCCTGAAAAATAGTAGAGAAATCTAAATCTTTTCTTAAAGAGATAAACACTTTACTTTGTGAAGAATACTTTTAGTTTTGGGGGTTTTTGAACTTTTGCTCTTGAAATTTACAAGTTGAAGTGAAATTCAAAGTGGGTATTCCTTGTAATTGCTAATTTTATGTTACCCATGGTTGCTTTCATGGAATGTATGATTTCTTTACTCTTTGTGATGGGTGGCTAAAACCCAAAATCTAGGGGTGCAATTATGGGGTTGGGTGTTAATTTAATGTAGTGGGTATTGTGTTATGCACTATTTTTCTATTGTTGATACATGAATTCGGGCTAATTAGCATGGGGTTATCTTATGGGTTAAGGTTGCAAACTTGATTCCTACTTCCGATCTCTGATTGATGCCCAAAAGAGATTTATTGGAGCGGGTAATTAGTTTGATACTTGTAATTTAGGTTTGATGTCTGTAACTTGCTTGAAAATAGAGGTTATGGTTAGATCTATTTTCCCTACTGCTGCATCGAAAGAGAGAATAGTGTAAGGTATTAGGTTGTTTAGTATAGCACATAGATGAGGCAGAAAGGAGATTTTATTGAATGATGCTATGAGATTGAAAGAAAATTAGTGTCATTGAAGATGACCCAACCTATTCATGAATGTTCATCACTATAGAGCAACACAATTACCCCTATGTGACATCAATTTCCATCCCCCGCACCCCTAGATTACTTGTTACTTATTTGAATTTATGAAATCTTGGCTTAATTATGACTTTTGATAACTAAATCCTTTTATTAAATTTGGTGGAATCATTCACCCACTTTTTTTATTGTTGTAAATAAATGAATTTACATTACAAATTTACTGATAGAATTCCTTGCCTTGTATCATTCTCTATGTGATACGACCCCGACTCTTAGTTGGATATTTTTATTAACAACAACTTCTTACTCTTTTAATTGGTTTTGAAGAGTAGTTTGAGAGTTATCAAAAATGGTATCGCTACCGAGGAATAATGGCTAGAAATTCCATTTGAGAAATTATTTTGTAAATTTATTTAGTTGTAGTAGATTTGTTGTAGTTTGTTGATTTGCAGGTTTAGAACATGAGTGACCACGGTAGTGACAACGATAGTCAGTACGGGCAAAACGACATCATGAGTGATTTGAATGATATGCATGTGAACATCATTCAAACCAATGGAGCCATCCACATACCTCCCAAAACTGGGAGGGTAGTTTTTCATGTAACCCAAACATTGCTATAATTGCTCCAACTACAAGTAATGTTTAGGGGTTTAACTCAAGAGGATCTCCATAAACACCTTCAGAATTTTGTGGAGGTATGTGGGTCATTTGTATTCAAAAACATCTCACAAGAGTCTGTAAGGCTGAGGTTATTCCCGTTCTCTTTGACGGGTGAAGCTACAATATGGTTGGAAGAATTACCAAATGACTCTATCACTTCTTGGGAGGAGTTGAATGAATCTTTCTTGGAGAGATTCTCCCCCCCCCCAAAAAAGATGGTTAAACTTTGAACCTAAATCTAAAATTTCACAAGAATTGGAGGTGAACCTCTACATGAGACTTGGTTGCGCTTTAAGAAATTATTGTTGCAATGTCCAACACATGGAGTTCTGGACAATTCATTCAATAAAAGTGTGGCTGATCAGTTGGTCCAAGGAGGATTAATGAGACAACCGTATGAAGCAGCGATGTTGTTGCTAGAAGATATGACCAAAGTTAACCGAGCATGACATACTAGAGAGGACCAGGTGTCTACTCAACAACTGTGCATGAGCAAAAAATAAATTTATAAGGACACTGAGAGCGATGAAAATATAGAAAAAATGATGACCCAACTTGATTTTTTGGTTAAACATGTCATGTGAGGTGGTTTGAAGTTAGTGAATGTGGTTGTAACAAGTAGTGGGCAATGCCCGAAAGATGTCAAGTTTGAGGCATTATACAATGAAGAAGTGCAATACTTTGGAAACCAAATGGGGGTTCTCACCCAAAATACCAATGACAAGGTGGGAACCAAGGTTGGAACAAGGAGCGAGATAATGGTTGGAAATATTGGCGAGGTGGAAATTGGAGCGATAGGGAGGTTGAAAAAGATAGATATATTCATCTCCATGATCATCCACGACCAAAGAACCAGCTATCCCCAAAGGAAACTCAACCGAGGAAATGCTCACAAGGATCTTCGACAAGGTTGAAGAATCCGACAAGGTTGAAGAATCCAACAAGGTGTTGAAAAAAATAAAAATTAGTTCTCCGCTTTATCTCAAATGGTGACCTCTCATTCGATGTCTATCAAACAGTTGGAAACTCAGATGTGCTAGATCTCCACCAATTTCAAACTGAGGAAAAAAGAAATGTTGCCTAGTGACACTATCCTAAATCCCAAAAATGAATGTTGAGGAAGTGAGAACTATGTCGTGCCACGAAGTTAAATAAGATGCCTCTTAGGAAGCCATCCAAGTTTTTACTTTTATTTTATTGCTTTCAATAACGTGTGTTCTGAGTGCAAGTTGGAAGGAAATCAAAAAATTGTGAAGGATATACTAACCGATGCCAAAACCATAACGGCGATCCACCTAAGGCATTGTACTGACTCAGTCTTGTGCGCCTTTTGAGTTGGAAAATGTGAAAAAGTGTATTGTCAACTTAGGTGATTTGAGCTCCAAACGTCGATCCACCAAATTACACTATGCAGACTCCATCGAGTTTGCCGAATCAACCTTCAGGTTTGGTTTTCGTTCACGCCTCTTATGCGAGCTTCAACTTTAGTTGGCGATCTACCCAACGAACTCGGTGACGTTGCCTGGTATAAAAAAGGCAAGGATCTTTTCATTTTTAAAAAGAAAATCCTTTGCTATCTCTGAGATCTTTTTCTCTCTTTCACTTTCAGTACTATATTTTAGTGTGTAAGTGTCCGTTTGTGTGATTCTTGAGTGCGTAGAGTGCTTTGTCTTATGTAATTGGTCACGCAAACCCTAACTCCCTTAGCTTGCTAGTGTGTACTCTTACTTGAGGTTAGTGTTCAATGTATATCTTGTTCTTTATGCTTAAAATAGTGTTTTATGTATAGGCGTTAGGCCATTTGATGATTGTGGTAAGTTAATTTCATTAGGTAGTGCTACATTGTTAGTATTGATATGTGCCCGTGAGTTAGATGTTTGAGCATGTGTCTAAAATTGCTAAATTGAGTATGTCGACCATTTGTTGAAATTGAATGGTGAATATTGTTGGGTCTTGCTTAAATTCTATATGGGTGAAGTTTGATTAGCCCACTGTTGGCCCAATTGCATAATATTCCCAATGATAGATGAGGTGACAACTTTATTAAGGGAAAATCATCAATTTGAGCAATACTTTGTGATAATTGGTAGAAGTATGAGTACCCATGGGTAGAAAAGCATGTGGTTAGATTGTAAAGTTGAGGGGAACTAGATATTGTTTCACATGTTGGTTTAACCTATGGAAATTGGCATTGGGTTGAACACCACCTTTTTGGAAGGCTTGTCTTAGCTAGCCAAGGCGGTTAGGCGAACCTCCGAGTAAGTCTCAGCTCACCTTCTTTAGTGAATATATGAACACGGGTACTGTTCCATTCAACGGGCTTGTCTTATTTCACCGAAACCCACCTGGTGGATCGCCAAGTGGGAGTGGACATCACCCTTTATGCCTATATCTTTTCATTTTGTACTGTCAATTTTGACAGACTTGTTTTAGCCCGTCGAAACCAACTCGGCGTATCGCCAACTTGGAATTGAATCCTCCCATCATGCCTGAGTTCTTTGATATTTGGTCTTGTCCATTTCGTTGAGCTCACCGGAGCTCACCCATCTCATTAAGTGGACCGCCTTCTCTTTAGGCAAGCCTCAGAACATTTTTTGAACTATGCTCTAATTTGATTTTAATTTCAACTAACCTTCACCAATTCTATGTTGGGAAATGATGTATTTTGCAGGAAATGGGTAAAGCACTTGGAAAAAGAATAGTGACGTCTGATTCAGAGCATGACACTCCTCCTCCTCCAAAGCGACAATAGAGGATAGTCTTTAACGAGCCATCTAAGGCTCCTAGAAAACATACCACTCCACGCTCTCATATTTGTTTGGGTAAGAAACCAAGGAAACATATAGCCATGAAACATATGGATATCAGATCCAAATTGGTATCACTTCCTCAAGATCCAACTCCTGCCTCTCGTATTCTCCTATCATCGCTCCAAGAGCCCTTAATAGGCTAAAGGTCGTTGGATAAAAAACAATTCTTGAAGAACGTAGGCTCTCCACTAATAGAGTAATGAGTAATTACCCAACCATTAGGGACACTGTTAAATTTCACCGACTTGAACAGATTACAAGACCCATACACCCATATATGCCAAAATGGGTCAGAGAATTCTACTAGGCCTACACAAAGGCCCTGCTTAAGAAGACAAATGCACAGTCTCGAAGCCCTTAGAAGAAGTGGAGGTCCATGGAAAGAAAGTACTGTGCAATCCAGTGCACTAAATGATGTTCGAGGCACCAAAAGCAACAAACAGACAGCTACAAACTTTAGATGAAATCTGATTTGGATGCTCTTAAGGAGTGGTTGACACCTCTTATTTCAGACATCTCTCCCCCATGGATAGTTTAAGGGGCAAAAATTTAAAAGAAGGATTTGAATGTGATGGCGCGTTATTGGTTTAGGTTCATTAGTAGCAATTTAATGTTGTCCCAGAATGAAACAATCCTCCGACATCTGAAGGCTGTGTTAGTGGGGTGCAATATTGACCGGATAGAGATTAAGGACGGTGTCATCATCGAAGAGGAGATGCTACTGAGGGATAGACAGAAGCATACTTCGCTACCATTCCTGGTCTTGATCATAGTTGTGTAAAAAGGCTGGAGTTCCCTTTCAGGGGAAAATTGATGTGCGGATCAGCCCGGCCTCCTCTAATGATATCTGGAGGATTGAGGCCGATTATCTATGGGATGATGCAGCTCAGAGGAAGACGCCACCACTAGAAACTACGCCCATTGTTGATCATGCTACTTTGGCTTCTGAGGCCACTACATCTGCTCCTTCTATGGAGCAGTCAAGTATATCTCAACCCCCTACTGTGCCTTCCAGTTCTACCTCTACTGCTACTGCTGCACCTTCCCCTACTCCTATATCTCATCCCCCATGACTCATGCCATGATCTACCAAATGGGTAGTCTTGCCCGGTATACGGATGTGAGAGCTGTAAGGGTTGAGAAGGATATGCCCTACTTGATTTATAGGGCTGTTAAGAGGGTTATAGCTCAACTAAGGGATATGTTGACTCAGTGCGAGGCTACTATTGAGTGACATAGTGTGAGGGTGGACAACCTTACTACTAGATTAGAGTCCCGAGTGAAGGTTGAGGGTAGTTCGGTTATGATTGCTACTATGCAGAATGAGTTGCATACTTTGAGGGACAATGTAGACTAGTTGAGGTCTACATATATTTTGATGCATTGGGGTGAGGTTCCCCTACCTGATGTGCCTGCCTCTGTGCCACCGACTATGTCTAGCAGTGAGCCATCTTAAAGTGTGCAAATGAGTGGGGAGGATGAGAGAGTTGTTGATGTTGATGTTGATGATGTTAATAAAGAGGATGAGACAGGCGACTGTGATTTGACCGAAGAGACTGGTGAGGAAGAGTGGAGGAGAGAGGATGATGAGCAGAGGATTGCATTGACATTGACTGAGTTGCAGGACACAAAGGGGTTGATAGTTCATCCTACATTAGAGATATCCCTTCGGTAGACCTCCGTAGTTGGCACCAATGGAGTCTCTTCAGACTCCACCATTCCTCTCATTACTTTGTTGAGCTTTGATGCCACGGATGATGCTATATTTCTGCCTCATGTGATCTTATTACCGGGCACTGATGCCCCAGATGATCTCACTCCTCCAGAGACTCCTAATGAGAGCACTCCACATGCATAGCCTGTCAGGGGGACCTTTTCACCTTTCCTCCCATACTTTTTTATTTTATTTTTGTATTGAGGACATTGTTGTTTATATTTTTGTGAGGTGAGGGAACTTGTGCCAATATTTCCCTTTTTATTGTATGTTGGTATTTTGTTACTTTCAGGTTTTGGATGATTGTAGTATTTTGTTTTTGTTTTTTATTATAGTGCTTGATTTGGTTTTTATCTCTCTTTGCCTTTTTCTCTCAAAATTTTCTCTTTCCCCGTGAGTTTTGGAAATCGTGAAATTTTTGAGTTTTTATTAATAATAATTCGAAGATTGATTGTATTCAATATTGATGTCTTCAATAGTACTCATAATGAGCATGGTGTATAGTATTTGTGTTGCAAGAAAGAAATTTATATGGTTGCACTTTTTTGTGAATTTTTTTAATCTTTTGTTGACTAGCTGCATTTTGATGTAAGCCTTACAATGAATATCACACGCGAGCTTTTGTTCTTTTCGAGCTGTGCTAATTGAGTGTATTTGAAGTGCAATGTGTGATGATGTTTTACTTGAAATCATGTGTGTGGAATCCTAGAATTTTCCTTGTTATTCTAATTGTCTAAGCCTTGGTAAATGTAAGGCATATTAGGCAAAAATTCTGAGAGGGAACCCAAACTTCCATATCCTTTGTGACTACCTTGTAAGGGTGTGCATCCATTTTGGCAACATTTGAGCCTAAACTATTTGTTGATAACCGTATTGAAACCCCTTGAGCCAAATTGTCCCTACTTTCTCACCCAAAATCCTTTTTAAAGCATTGGTTTGATTGAATATCCAACTTAGGCCAAAAGTCTAAGTTGCTGTAACACCTTGGATTTGGAAAAGAAGGAAAATTAAAGTTTTGGCCTGGTGTCTCTATCTACGGGTCCCACCTACGGACCGTAGAAGCTTCTACGGACCATAGATGACAACCGTAGGTAGTGGGAAAATATATTTTTTCAAAACAAGTCCAGTACCCTTTGTACGGTCATCAGTACAGCCCGTCATTCCTTTTACGAGTCATAGATAGGTCTCGTAGATGACCCCAGACTTAGTGAAATTTTAAAGCTTAAAGTTGGTTTCTACGGTTAGCATGTACAGTCCGTAGAAATACCTGCAAGCCGCACATGGGTTCCGTCGAAAGTTGGTCAAATTTAGAGTCTCTGATCACTTTCTACGGTTGACCAGTACGGTCCGTAGAATGACCTATGTAACATAGGTCCAACCGTAGATGGTGGTAGGCAGTTATTTTTAAAGGGCTTTTTAGTCTTTTCTCTAATTGATTAATGCCTAAACTATTTCATTTTAATCCTAATCCTAGACCCTATATATGTCTTTTAAGCCTAATATCTAACTACTCTAAATCATTCTTCAAATTTCCCCAAATCCCTCCAAGTTCTTCCCCCAATATTTCTCTCTCTAAATCTTGAAGAAGAAGTATAGGGTTTCAAGATCAAGTCTCCAAATTCACCATTGATTGTGGGTTTTTGATATCAAGGTATGATAGTATTCACCTATAGAGTCCTTTCCTCCATAGAGTTCCTAAATTCTCCAATTTTACAAGTTAGAGTCTCCAATTGAAGTTAGGGTTTTATTCAACCACATGGGTTCTTTTCAATTATGATCAAATTGATTGTTTTATGTCTTTGTGTGCATGAATTAAGATAATTACATGTTTTTAATTTGAATTCACATAAACCCATGCATGATCCATGATTTCTATATTTTGATCACATGATGAAGCTTATGAATTATCCAAGATGAATTTATGAAGATATGCATGTTTTTTTACGAAATTGATAAAAACTATTTAAGGTTGCTTTGAGAGTAAAGCATTGACGTTGTTGTTGTTTTTGTGAAAGGATTTCTCACATACTACTCAAAACATGATTGTGAAAGGGTTTTCTCATAAAAAGGATTCATAAGGTTGAAAGGTTTTCTCACCTAAGTTGAATCGATATTAAGGAGCTATTCTACTGAAATCTAGCATGGATTGGATACTTAATTGTGTCTTTCCATGAATACTATGAAAAGTTAAGATTAGTGACTATTCCGTGAGATTTATGCTTAGCACCGAGTGGACAAGAGGCGATAACCCATGTTCCATAACTATGTGTCACTATAGGTTTGTCTTGGATAGACATTAGCTAGTGGGACCACTTTAGCTCAAGTTTATGGTTCGTACCTTGGCAAGCAAGGACATCTCTTTTTGATGTAGGATAGACACCGAATTCCATGTTATAGCTCACAGGTCTATGTCGGTTAAAGGTAAATCTCCTATAATAATGAACGAAGGTTACTTACTAAAAATTATCTCAAAGGTGTTTTAAAGATGTTTAGCATGCATTGACCATGGTTATGACTTATGTTTTCTAGCATGTTATTTTATGATTTAACTTAGTCATTGAATTTCATGTGTAAGATCCCGTACTTTGTCTCTATTCTTGCATAATATGTGTGGCGTAGTTTGGCATGGTTATATGAGGTATATATGACTTGGTATCGTACATTGGAGATTAAGATTGCAAATGGGTGGCAATATCAAGGAACTAAAGTAAAGCTTTAGGTCAAAGGGACTCCTCAGACAAAGTTCTAGATTAAAGAAATGGCTTGGGTAGAACTTCGCCCGTTTGAAAGGTTTAAATTATCCCATACCTTGGGGTAAGCCTATGAGTGTGTAACATGCTAAGAATAGTGTGTTATGATGTATTATAATAGCACAAAGTTCGTATGTTAAGTTTTGAAGTCAAGAAAATTAGCGAAACTAAGGTCGGCAAAAGTTATCGACGTTTCTCTAATAATATTTTCTTAAATTTGGGTCAAATGTCTTGGATATTTTCTCCCAATATATAAAGAGTTAGAAGGACCATGACCCATAAAATAGAAGGCCTACAAGTCTAGTTTGCAACGCACAAAACCCCGTATCCAACCGATATTAGAGTAAAGAGTTATGAGGGTTTTACCGCGGACTGCCGGGGCAGAATCCGGGTCGCGATCCGGGTCGGGTAAAAAATATGGTATGTCGGCTTACTCAACGTTTTAAGCCATTAAATCATTTCTTTTCACTCCTTAACCAGAAATAAAGCTTAAGAGAGGGTTCTTATGGAGTTCTTGCATGATGACGGTTAGTTTTTGACGATTTCTACCATTTAAGGTTGCCCCCGTGCCTAGAAACGTTTGGAGCTAGTTTTTGAAGATATAAATTGGTAGTTATTGGTGTTTCTTCAAGGTTTACACTTGGTTAACTAAGGTAATCATCTCGGGACTCTTTTATGATTGTTTTTATCAAGTTCTATGGACGTTTCGTCAAGTTGAGGCCATATGGAAAATCTGCCGATTTAAGCTCAATTATGAATTGTTTATAGGTGTGTACCAGCAGTATATATATAGAGTTTTCAAAGCTTAGGACATAAGGAACAACTTTCGTAAAGAACCTACGGTCATTCGAGCGTTCATTGGAAAGGTATGTTAACGCTAAGCTATGTCCCTTATTTTCGCACGACTCCTGGGAAATTCCTAAAACGCCGAATGTGATATTTTGCTATTCTCTTGCTAGAAAGACCTTCAGTGAAAGGCATTGGGATCTAAGCTGAATTATTTTAGTGATTCTATTATTTTGATATCCCACTCGTTCGGATGAATAGAGTATTCGACATCTACATGTCATTTTATCGATTTCCTTGACTATATGTCTGCATATATGAATTCTTATTCTTCTTTGGGTGATGTGACTTAAAATATCACGGGAGACCCTTATTACTTGTAACCAACCCTCTTTCCCCACTAAAGTTATTATGAAAAATCTTTAAAGTAACTCACGATCTTCAAAACACTCAAATATAACTTATATGTTTAAACTATTCGAGCACTTGGGTTTTGAAATACTTCTTTTATAAATTATCTAGGAACCAAGTTAGGAACTAAGTAAGTCACCTTAAACTTGTTATGAATATCAGCAAGGTTTGGTTATCTTTCTAAAATTTGAGTTAACTTTTCAAGATTATTTGGAAGAGCATATGAGGTTCCATGAGATTGTTATATGTTATGCGAAAGTTATTATGGGGTTATGAGAACAAGACTACAAACGGGCCAAGATTGGAAACATGACAACGGTAACATATAGGTGTTATAAATCCATGACATGACATGCTATGCATTTTACTCCCGAGCTATAATCGGGAGGTATGGGGCCTATTGCCTATATTTATACGTATGAGACACCGATGGCCACAGGTTGGCATATATGATGCCGGTTAGCTACCGGGAAGCACCACCATTGCTAGCATTTGGTTGGGTACGTCATGCATTTTCATCTATATATATGTGTATTCACGACATACGATTATACGAGCATACCATGCATATTTAAATAGTAGGAGGCAAAATGTAAGCCAGGGAGATTAGTTGAGTTTTAGTTTCAGGTGGTATCTCTATTACCCTTTTACAGTAACTATTTATGATTTTACTTTCCGCTTTACATACCAGTACATTTTTATTCGTACTGACGTCCCATTGCCTGGGGACACTGCTTTTTGTTTCATGCGAGCAGGTTCAGGCAGGGACTCTGATCGACCCACCCGGTAGGATTCAGGTTCACCTGTGAGTTGGTAAGCTCCATCTTATCCTGGGGCTATCACGGGAGGTTTACTTTTGTTATAAAGTTTTGGTATAGTCGGGGACTTGTCCCGACAATGCTTATGTCACTCATAAAGGCTATTGTGGACACAATATTCTGGGTTTTCTTTTGTATGTTTCAATCTCCAGCCCATAGGCTTGGCATGTATATATATGTGTGTGTGAGTAGGTATGTCTTCAGTTGTGGCCTCGTCGGCTAGCTAATACATCTTTATTTTTTTTAACTTGTCTACCATCGTTTGTATGGTTTATTCTCATTCAGGTCATGACCTTCGGGGTCCAAGCTTCACTTTTTAGAGGTTGTGTTGCCCAATCTTTTTGTCTCACAGTTTGGTTAGCTAGTATGTTTCAGTAGGTAACTTGATCTAGTAGGGTATCTAGTGCCAGTTACGCCCCCTATTTCGGGGTGTGACAAACTTGGTTTCAGAGCAGGTCGTATCCCAGGGAGGGTCCACAAGCCATGCCTAGTAGAGTCTTGTTTATGGGTGTGTTGTGCACCACACTTATTATCAAGAGGCTACATGGCATTTAGGAGGTTACATTTCATTAAACTGATAGATCGTGCTATAGTGCAAAAGTAAAAGTACATTTGAAATCTAAATCGTGCTTTATGTTTCTTATCTAATAGGCTACACTCACTTCGTATTTGGCACATCGAGAGATAGGTATGGATCCAAGGGAAGGTACTAGTCGTTCCCCACCGGGTCAAAGGGATAGATTTCCCTAAGAGGCACAAAGTGAATCTCCAGTACCCCTAGTACCAGCCTCCCCGGCTGCTGTTGAAGCCCGAGAAGATGCAGTACCACCAGCCTCACCAGTTCCATTGGTACCTGAGGAAGCTAGGGACACAGGACCTCCAGTACCTATTATTCCTCCACCAGAGATAGGGGAGCAGGGGATGAGGGAGGTAGTTCAGGTGCTGACTAGGATGGTTTCTATTCATGAGCGACAACTGGGGTCAGGAGTAGATACTCGGAGAGACCGGTCAGAAAGTTTGAAGGTACGAGATTTTCTTCATTTGGCTCCTCCGTTATTTACGGGATCTAGTCCTACTGAAGATCCCCAGGACTTTATAGACCATATATATAGAGTATTGAGGGTGATGCATGCCTCCGTCACAGAAGCTGTAGAGTTGGTTTCTTTTCGGCTACGTGATGTATCCATCCTTTGGTATGAGGTCTGGGAGAGATCTAGAGGACCTGATGCTCCGCCAGCAGAGTGGGAGGCCTTCCTTGCCCACTATTTGCCATGGGAAGTTCGAGAGGCCCGTCTTGACCAGTTTATCAATCTGAAGCAAGGAACCATGAGTGTAAGGGATTATAGCCACAGGTTTAATTCTCTGGCGAGTTATGCACCAGATATTATACGTACCATGAGAGCCAGAGTTCATCGTTATGTTGATGGTTTGGTAGATCATCTGATCCGAGATTGCAGAGTAGCATCCCTATCGGATGATGTAGATATTTCCTACATACAGGCTTTTGCTCAGACTACAGAGGGCCTTTCTCAATGGATTCGTGATACCCGCAGGTATAGGGAGCAGAGTAAGAGGGCTCGTACTATGGGGTCTTATAGGGAGCCACATGGTGATTTTAGGCCCCCATTCCATCGATATCCACCTCGGCCAGCGGGTAGTATCTCACCACAGGTGCAGGGACCGCGGTTTGATCGTTATAGTCAGTCAGGACCAGGTCAGAGCTCAGGCCAGCCCGAGGGTCGTCGACAAGATCGTTCCGTACAGACAAGACATTCCACTCCTCATTGTACACAGTGTGGTAAGCCACACACTGGGCAGTGTAGATAGGGTTCAGGTGCATGTTATCATTGTGGGCAGACAGGACATTTTATTAGTCCGTGCCCGAGGTTGAGCAGAGGTGATCTAGCTCAGCCTTCAGGATCCACAACAGCCTCTTCACCCTCAGTGCGTTGCCCACGACCAGTACCACAGTCTACTCAGGGTCGTGGTAGAGGGAGAGCTGGAGGAGATACATCAGGTTTGAGCAGTGGCCAGAACCTCTTTTATGCACTCACAGGCCGGTAGGATTCAGAGGCATCCCCTGATATTGTCACAGGTATATTAACGATATCTTCTCAAGTTGTTTATGCATTGATAGACCCTGGCTCTACATTTTCATATATTACTCCATTTATTACAAGTAAGATTGATATGAAATCTGAGTTGTTGCCACAACCAGTTGAGGTGTCTACACCGGTTGGTGATTCTATTTTAGCTAGTCGTGTCTATCGGGCTTGTACGGTATTAATTAATGATCATCCAACCTCCACTGATTTAGTTGAGTTGATTATGCTAGATTTTGATGTTATCATGGGTATGGATTGGTTGGCAGCTTTCTATGCTAATATTGATTGTCGTGCAAAGATAGTCATATTTTACTTTCCAGGTGAGCCAATCCTTGAGTGAAAGGGTAAAGTAGCCACACCCAAGGGTAAGTTTATTTCATAACTTAGGGCTCGAAAGTTGATTACTAAAGGTTGTATATACCACATGGTTCATGAAAAGGATACAGATAAGGATCCCACGACTCTTCAGTCAATTCCCATTGTGAATGAATTTCCAATGGTATTCCCTGATGATCTTCCAGAAATTCCCCCAGAAAGGGAAATTGATTTCGCTATAAACTTGCTTCCTGATATGCAACCTATATCGATTCCTCCATATATAATGGCACCTGCAGAGCTAAGAGAATTGAAGGAACAATTGAAGGACTTACTCGATAAAGGCTTTATCAGGCCAAGTACTTCGCCATGGGGTGCTCCAGTGCTCTTTGTTCGAAATAAAGATGGCTCCTTACGGATGTGTATCGACTATAGACAACTAAATAGAGTCACTATTAAGAATAAATATCCTCTTCCACGGATTGATGACTTATTCGACCAGTTACAAGGTCCCAAATGCTTTTCCAAGATTGACATTCGGTCTGGTTACCATCAACTGTGAGTCAGGGAAGTTGATATACCAAAACAACATTTAGGATGAGGTATGGCCATTTTGAATCCCTTGTCATGTCTTTCGGGCTTACAAATGCCCCAGCAGCGTTTATGGATCTTATGAATCGGGTCTTCAAACCATTCTTGGATGAATTTGTGATTGTGTTTATTAATGACATTCTTATATATTCACGGTTGGAAACTGAGCATGCAGACCACTTGCGAGCTGTATTGCAGACTCTCCAAGATTGCAGGTTATATGTTAATTCTCTAAATGTGATTTTTGGCTTACTTCTATCGCTTTTCTTGGTCATATTATTACAAGTGAGGGTATTAAGATTGATGAACAAAAGATTGAAGCAGTGATGACTTGGCCGAGGCCCTTGAATCCCACGGAGGTTCGCAGCTTTTTAGGCTTGGCAGGGTATTACCGAAGGTTTGTGGAGGGATTCTCTTCTATCTCTGGACCACTGACAAAATTGACACATAAGGCAACTAAGTTTCAGTGGACCGAGGCATGCGAACAGAGCTTTCAGGAACTAAAAAAAAAGCTTACCACCGCACCTATCCTAACTCTTCCAGATGGTAATAAGGGCTATGTTGTTTATTGTGATGCCTCAAGAATTGGCCTAGGTTGTGTTCTTATGCAGCATGTTAAGGTTATTGCATACGCCTCTAGACAGTTGCGGAAGCATGAGCAGAATTATCCTACACACGATCTTGAGTTGGCTGCAGTTGTCTTTGCCCTAAAAATTTGGCGGCATTATCTATACGGGGTTCATATATATATTTTCACCGATCACCAGAGCCTTCAGTATTTACTTAAGCAAGGGAGTTGAACCTACGACAAAGGAGATGGCTAGAATTATTAAAGGACTACGATGTTGACATTTTATATCATCCCGACAAAGCTAATGTTGTTGCTGATGTGCTCAGCCGGAAGTCCATGGGTAGTCTAAGTCATGCTGAAGCTGATAAGGCTGCAATTACAAAAGACCTATGCCAGCTAGTTAATTTGCAGGTGCGCTTGGTAGATGTAGGAGGCAGAGTTGTTGTCATTAAGAATATGGCAGAATCTTCCTTTGTGACTGAAGTGAAAAGGCGGCAATATGAAGATTCTGAGCTTATGAAATTGAGGGAAAAGATTCCACAACAGCAACAACCTTTATTTGAGCTAACTGGGGATGGAGTCCTTAGATACCAGGGTCGCTTATGTGTACCGGCACTTGGAGAGCTCCTTACAAAGATTCTTTTAGAGGCCCATTATTCTAGGTATGCAGCTCACCCTGGAGCACAAAGATGTTTTAGGACCTTCAACAGATCTATTGGTGGAATGGCATGAAAAAAGATATTGCGGAGATGGTAGCTGAATGTCCCAACTGTCAACAAGTTAAAGCAGAGCATCAGAGTCCTAGAGGCCTAACCCAGTATATTGAGCTTCCATTATGGAAATGGGATATGATAAATATGGACTTCATCACTGGTTTTCCTCGCACTCCATGAAGGTATGATTCCATTTGGATAATTATCGATAAGCTGACAAAATCTGCTCATTTCTTGCCCGTTAGAATGACATATTCAGCTAAAGATTATGCCAAGATTTACATTCAGGAGATTGTTCACCTTCAGTGAGTTTCATTATCTATTATCTCAGATCGAGGAGCTCAATTTACAGAACATTTTTGGAGATCGTTTCAGAAGGGTCTAGGCACTCAGGTAAATCTTAGCACCGCTTTTCATCCACAAACTGATGGACAGGCAGAACGTACTATTCAGACGGTCGAGGATATTTTACGTTCTTGCGTGTTGGATTTTAAAGGAAGTTGGGATCAACATCTACCTCTTATCGAGTTCGCTTATAATAATAGCTTTCATGCTTGTATTCAGATGGCCCCTTACGAAGCACTATATGGGCAAAAGTGTAGGTCCTCAATCGGTTGGTTTGAGCTCGGGGAAGCAGATTTACTAGGTCCCAATCTAGTCCAACAAGCAATTGTAAAGGTTAAGCTTATTAGAGATCGGCTTCATATAGCACAATGTCGGCAGAAGTCTTATGCCAATGTTCGACTACGAAACTTAGAGTTTGAGGTAGAAGATTGGGTTTTCCTGAAAGTATCGCCTATGAAGGGCATCATACGATTCGGAAAGAAAGGGAAGCTCAGTCCTAGGTACGTTGGACCGTATAAGATTATTCAGAAAATCGGTATGGTGGCATACGAGCTTGATTTGCCTTCAGAATTGGAAGCAGTCCATCCTGTATTTCATGTGTCTATGTTGCGGAAGTGCATTGGAGATCCTTCACGTATTATGCCCATTGAAAATATTTGTATCACTGAAGATTTATCTTATGCAGAGGTACCAATAGCGATTTTAGATCGGCAAGTAAGAAAGCTCCGAACTAAAGATGTAGCTTCTGTGAAAGTGTTATGGAGAAATAACAACGTTGAGGAAATGACTTGGGAAGCGGAAGAGGAAATGAGGAAGGAGTACCCCTAACTGTTTACGACTTAAGGTGATTCACCTTTCGGTAAGTAGCAATTATTTCTTCACAACGACTAAATTAAATTTTCAGAAGCTCGAAAGTGCAATTTATATGTCATCTTATGAGATAGCTATACAAAGCTTAGTAGTTAAAATTTTCAGATTTTGACTTTAATTTGCGACTATAACAAACATAGACTCGCAAATAAAGTCCTATGGGGAAACAAAAAAAAAACTCAACCAAGGAATTGTCTAGATCCATTCGCGGGCGAATGTTCATAAGGGGGGAGAATGTAAGATCCCGTATTTTGTCTCTATTCTTGCATAATATGTGTGGCGTAGTTTGGCATGGTTATATGAGGTGTATATGACTTGGTGTCGTACATTGGAGATTAAGATTGCAAATGGGTGGCAATATCAAGGAACTAAAGTAAAGTTTTAGGTCAAAGGGACCCCTCAGACAATGTTCTAGATTAAAGAAATGGCTCGGGTAGAACTTCGCCCGTTTGAAAGGTTTAAATTATCCCATACCTTGGGGTAAGCCTATGAGTGTGTAACATGATAAGAATAGTGGGTTATGAGTTATTATAATAGCACAAACTTCGTATGTTAACTTTTGAAGTCAAGAAAATTAGCAAAACTAAGGTCAGAAAAAGTTATCGACGTTACTCTAATAAATTTTCTTAACTTTGGGTCAAATGTATTGGATGTTTTCTCCCAATATATAAAGAGTTAGAAGGCCCATGGCCCATAAAATTGAGGGCCTACGAGTCTAGTTTACAACACACAAAACCCCGTATCCAACTGACGTCGGAGTAAAGAGTTATAAGGGTTTTACCGCGGACTGCCGGGACAGAATCCGGTTCGCGATCCGGGTCGGGTCAAAAATGTGGTATGTCGGCTTACTCAACGTTTTAAGCCATGAAAACATTTATTTTCACTCCTTAACAATAAAGAAAGCTTAAGAAAGGGTTCTAATAAAGTTCTTGCATGATGAACGTTAGTTTTTGATGATTTCTACCATTAAAGGTTGCCCCCGTGCCGAGAAACGTGATCTCTACACGTGGAAATCATTTTCCCCTTCTATTAGCTGCGTTTGGAGCTAGTTTTTGAAGATATAAATTGGTAGTTATTGGTGTTTCTTCAAGGTTTACACTTGGTTAACTAAGGTAATCATCTCGGGACTCTTTTATGGTTGTTTTTATCAAGTTCTACGGACGTTTCGTCAAGTTGAGGCCATATGGAAAATCTGCCGATTTAAGCTCAATGATGAATTGTTTATAGGTGTGTACCAGCAGTATATATATATATAGTGTTTGCGAAGCTTAGGACATAAGGAACAACTTTTGTAAAGAAACTACGGTCATTCGAGCGTTCATTGGAAAGGTATGTTAAGGCTAAGTTATGTCCCTTATTTTCGCACCACTCTTGGGAAATTCCTAAAACGCCGAATGTGATATTTTGCTATTCTCTTGCTAGAAAGACCTTCAATGAAAGGCATTGGGATCTCAGTTGAATTATTTTAGTGATTCTATTATTTTGATATTCCACTCGTTCGGATGAATAGAGTATTCGACATCTACATGTCATTTTATCGGTTTCCTTGACTATATGTCCGCATATATGAATTCTTATGCTTCTTTCGGTGATGTGACTTAAAATATCAAGGGAGACCCTTATTGTTTGTAACCAGCCCTCTTTCTCCACTAAAGTTATTATGAAAAATCTTTAAAGTAACTCATGATCTTCAAAACACTCAAATATAACTTAAATATTTAAACTATTCGAACACTTGGGTTATGAAATATTTCTTTAATAAATTATCTAGGAACCAAGTTAGGAACTAAGTAAGTCACCTTAAACTTGTTATGAATATCAGCAAGGTTAGGTTATTTTCTAAATTTGGAGTTAACTTTTCAAGCTTATTTGGAAGAACATATGAGGTTCCATGAGATTGTTATATGTTATGCGAAAGTTATTATGGGGTTATGAGAACAAGACTACAAACGGGCCAAGATTGGCAACATGACAATGGTAACATATAAGTGTTATAAATCCATGACAGGACATGCTATGCATTTTAATCCCGAGCTATAATCGAGAGGTATGGGGCCTATTGCCTATATTTAGACGTATGAGACACCGATGGCCACAGGTTGGCGTGTATGATGTCGGTTAGCTACCAGGAAGCACCACCATTGCTAGCATTTGGTTGGGTACGTCATGCATTTGCATATATATATATGTGTATTCACGACATACGATTATTCGAGCATACCATGCATATTTAAATAGTAGGAGGCCAAATGTCAGCCAGGGAGATTAGTTGAGTTTCAGTTTCAGGTGGTATCTCTATTACCCTTTTACAGTAACTATTTATGTTTTTACTTTCCGCTTTACATACCAGTACATTTTATTTGTTCTGACGTCCCATTGTCTGGGGACGCTGCTTTTTGTTTCATGCGAGCAGGTTCAGGCAGGGACTCCGATCGACCCACCCGCTAGGATTCAGGTTCACATGTGAGTTGGTAAGCTCCATCTTATCCTGGGGCTATCAGAGGAAGTTTACTTTTTTTATAAAGTTTGGGTATAGTCGGGGACTTGTCCCGACAATGCTTATGTCACTCATAGAGGCTATTGTGGACACATTATTCTGGGTTTTCTTTTGTATGTTTCAATCTCCAGCCCATAGGCTTGGCATGTATATATGTGTGTGTGTAAGTAGGTATGTCTTCAGTTGTGGCCTCGTCGGCTAGCTAGTACATCTTTATTTATTTTTTTAGCTTGTCTACCATTGTTTGTATGGTTTATTCTCATTCAGGTCAGGACCTTCGGGGTCCAGACTTCACTTTTTAGAGGTTGTGCTGCCCAATCTTTTTGTCTCACAGTTTGGTTAGCTAGTATGTTTTAGTAGGTAAATTGATCTAGTAAGGTATCTAGTGCCAGTTACGCCCCCTATTTTTGGGCGTGACAAACTTGGTATCAGAGTAAGTCGTATCCCAGGGAAGCTATCATACTTGGTACATTCCATATACTAACGCATACTTGTGCGTTCATTGTTTCACTAATGTAGGGTCTGGCACTCCTACCTCCCATACTTGTGGCTAGTGATCCCTTATAGAGATTGAAGATTGGCGAGACCAAATGTTTCATGGACCGAGACTCTATTATTACTTTTATGTCATTTTGATTTCGGATGTAGTATGTGATGTATGGGTTATGTCCCAATCACTCATTTGATGTAATAGATGGCTTGAGACTTATGGTAGACTTCCGCTACTTTCTGTCAAACTCTTTTATATGAAATGCTACTTCTAAACTCTTTTGTTTCTATTATCTTGTATGATGTTTTCTCTGTGGCTTGTGTAGGGCCTCTCGGAGTCTTATACGTCAACTCACGTCTAGCGTGTACTTTAGGTCGTGACAGTTGCGGATGTTGAAAAGAAGGAAGAAAATCCAAGTGAAGGCAAAGAAAGATGAAATGAGACTTAACTTTGAAGTTTGTTACAAAAAGAAGGAACCCCTCCTTATTAAAAAAAAGAAGGGAAATATTGTGATGAACAATGTAAAAAATTGAAATGAAAAAGAGAGATGGTTGAATAAAAAGGGTTCCCAATAAAATCATAGACAAGTCAAAGTTTGAGTTCTCAAATGAAAAGGAATGAAAAGAACTTGAGAAGAGGTGAAGATGATTGCAACAATACTTTGAAAAGGTGAAGTCACTAAGACAAATTTATGATACCTTAACCCTTATCCCCATTACAAGCCTAAAAGACCTTTGAGATCTTGCATCAACTAGGTTGTGTGATGACTGAAAAATATGGGCAAACTTATGGGATGAAGCTTGCATGTATTTCTCTTTTGAGAGAGTGAGAGTTGTATTGTTTCCTTACTTCTTTATTGATTTTCTTTGTGAGAGCATGGAATCATTTGCATTGTTTCCTTACTTCTTTATTGATTTGCTTTGTGAGAGCATGGAATCATTCTTGATGTAAGGGAACTTGTGTGCATTTGTTGAACATGGTTTTTCATTAGAAAAAAAAAACTATAGTGAGCTTGAACTTGTGTTGACACCGGATAGTCATCATTTGAAGTTTCTCGATCATGATTGAGTGTAACATATTGTTGAGAGTAGTCTTGTATTGGCACTTGCATGCTAGCTCTCATTAAGTACTGTTGTCGATACCCTTGTTGAGATGATTGTATTCTTGATTTACTTGAGGACAATCAAATGTTTAAGTTGGGGGTGTTGATGATTGGTACATTTACACTCATTTGAGGCCTATTTAGCTCAACAATTAGTGTCCTCAATGCCTAATTATGTCCTATTCTAATGATATTTTGATTATTTGCAGCTATGAAAGATTAAGGATAAGGCATGGATGAATGTTTAAAAGAATGACAAAATATATGAAAAGAAGTGTAAACTCTACATTGTTGATCACCTAGCAAGAAAAGCAGATCGCCCAAAAGGTATGATCTCGCCCAAATAGACCGTGCAAAACACTTGAATTAATTGAGGCAGGTTGGCGAACCAAAAGGGAAACGGTGACTCGCCGAATGAGAAAGGAGAACATGCTGACAATCACCAAAAAGAACAGTACTTGAATAAAATTTAAAGGCTTTAAAGGCAAAAATAGGTGGTACTCAGCGATAGGCCGAATGTGAAAGAAAAACTTGAATGAGCTCACCTACTGAGGTTCAAACATCTGAAACCTAGAGCAAGAGAAAGGCGAGTTGGAGAGCAGTTAGCGATTCACCTAATATGATTGACGAGCCCGACTAACGTCGCCCAATGGGTCACGCATTGATTTTTGGGATAAATTTTAGGGAAATTATAAATATCCCAAAGGACAGAGAAAGTAGAGAGTTCAGAAGTTCTGGGTTCTGAAAAATAGTAGAGAATTCTGAATCTTTTCTTAAAGAGAGAAACACTTTACTTTGTGAAGAACACTTTTAATTTTGGGGGTTTTTTTAAACTTTTTATCTTAAAATTGACAATTTGAAGTTGAAATTCAAAGTGGGTATTGCTTGTAATTGCTAATTTCATGTAAAACATGGTTGCTTTCATGAAAGGTATAATTTATTTACTCTTTGTGATGTGTGGATAAAACCCCAAAATCTAGAGGTGTAATTATGTCACGCCCCGAGGCTACCCCCTTGACGTAAACACGGGACATAGGATCACGAGTGACCCCAAGCTAATCCTGAGTTGGCATATCATAATCATACTTAAGAAAAATACTGTGCGGAAGCATAAGACATGAGGTAAACTAAATGATGGGGAATACCCAATCTAATTCTGAATATATAAATACTGAAAAGGAGTTTAGAATACTGAACTATAACTCAAAAGCTAAAGTTGAATCTGTCTATGTCTGAAATAAACCTCTACATGACTAGAGGTGCTAGGACATGTCCCCAGCTAACTCTAGTAAAAACTGAAACCGAAATAAAAGACTAAATCTGAAAACATATCTATCGGCCTAGAAGAATGAAGACTCACCACTGTAGCTGCCAAACTGGAGATCGAGAATTGATCTATGCGTGATCTGGATGCTGAGGACCTGAACCTACATCATGAGAAGATGTAGCGCAGAGTATGCGTCAGTACTTGAAAGGTACTGAGCATGCAGGATAGAATAAAAGCTGAACAAAACATATAAACTGAAGCAACATACTGAACCATGATATAATCTAAACATGATGGAAATACTGAGGTATAATGAAATAAACTGAACTGAATGCAATGACCAAGTACATAACATGCTAAAACTGAATACTGAAGTACAACTGAGAAACCTAGTCAAATGCATAAAAATCTGACTGTGGGAGCTACTAATAACTGACATAAAACCACGTGAGCTAAACGTGGAGTCCGATGTATACACCCCATCGAGAAGACCAAATATACCCTGCCAGCGGTATAGAGGCATGACTGGCGTGATCACTAAAATGATGCCCACAGAGGGGACTTATAAACCTATGGGGGCACGTAGTTCTGGGACTATTCAGGTACGTTGAACCCTAGTCCACTCGGTCTAAGCCTACTCCCAACTAGAAATATGAATAATGTAACATAATTGAATTATACTGGATAGTTCATTATTCTGACATGCTAACTGAGAATGCGACATTTATAACTGACAATGAAACATTCAAAATCTGAGGCATGTATATCTGTTTAAACTGACCTAGCTAGTGTAATTCATGAACTAAACGAATCTACACCACTAGGGCTCTGAATTTCATGCAAGGAACTAAGCAACAATATGATAATCTGATTTGGATCATTCTAACAGCTAAAACCCAACATTTCTAACATTCAAGAAAACCCTAGGTCTAGATAATACGAAGGGAATCAAGAATTTGACTGAATTCTAGGGACCTAATGGATTAAAGGAACTCACTAGTGAAATCCCACATACCTGGTGATGAATTTCATGGAGAAATCTTTTGATTTCAGGGCTGGAACTGAAGAAACCTTGTTGCGTTCTTGGAGAGGGGTTGATCGACTCTTTCTCTTTTCTGTGTTCTATGTTTAATGAATTTTGATGAATGATTGACTTGGGTAAGTTCTAATTTAGTTACTAGGCTAAAACTGACAAAAATGACGTAGTTTAGGGGTTAAATGACGTAGCTTAGGGGTCCAACGCATAGGGGAAAAGACCAAAACGACCCCAACTTAAAAGCTGTCGGGGACACCGACAGACCGTGGATGGACTGACGGTCCGTCCTGGCAACTGTCGATGGGGATTCTGGGATTGGAATCTGAGGGGTCTGAACCACGGCCTGGACCACGGACCGTGGTCTGACCTACGGTCCGTAGGTCTAGACTTAGCTGAATTTTTCTGAGGATTCTGGAGGGGGTTGCAGGTGGCCAACCACGGACCCCACCTACGGTCCATGGGTCACCCTACGGTCCGTAGGTGGCACCCGTCGGTGGCACCTGCAACTTATGAAAATCTGCTAGTTTAGTCTTTTTAGGATACGGGGTGTTACATTATCTCCCCCTTGGCAAAGTTCGTCCTCGAATGAAGTCTAAACTAGCTGAAAAAGGTGGAAAAGAGCTGCAATTCCTACCACTAAGCACAAAAACCTGATTTCTGACTGAACTGAGTTCTAAGATCATGCAAAAATGCTGAAAATGCAAGAACAACTGAGGTAACATGATATTAAGACTGAATTCATGCAAGAGTAAACTGAGAGACTGGAGAGGAACTATTACCTCAAGCTGGAATGGAATCGGAAGGAAAGAGATGAGGATATTTGGCCTTCATGGCTGCTTCTGCTTCCCAAGTACCTCCATCTACGGACTGACTCCTCCACAAAACCTTAACTGAAGCGACTTCTTTATTCCTGAACCTACGAACCTGACGTTCAAGGATTTCAACTGGCACCTCTTCATAAGTGACACTATCCTTCACAGCCACACTTTCTAATGGTACAATAGATGTTGGATCACCCACACACTTCTTCAACAGGGAAATGTGAAAGACTGGATGGACTACTGTTAGTTCTGCTGGCAACTCTAACTCATAAGCCACTTTACCCACCCTTTACAAGATCTTGTAAGGGCCTACATACCTAGGACTGAGCTTACCTTTCTTTCCAAATCTCATCACCCCCTTCATAGGTGACACTTTCAGGAAAATCCAATCATAAATTTGGAACTCCAAGCCCCTTCTCCTTACATCTGCATAGGACTTCTGGCGAATCTGGGCTGTCTTAAGTCTATCCCTGATGAGCTGAACTTTTTCCATAGCCTCATGAACCGAATCTGTCCCTATCAAGGCTGCTTCACCCACTTCAAACCAACCAACTGGAGATCTACATCTACATTCATACAATGCATCATAACGGGCCATCTGAATACTGGAATGGTAGCTATTATTATAGGTGAACTCTATAAGAGGAAGGTGATCATACCAACTGCCCTTGAAATCGATCACACAGGCTCTCAACATGTCCTCTAAAGTCTGAATGGTATGCTCTGCTTGACCATCCGTCTGTGGATGAAACGCTGTGCAGAGATTAACCTGGGTACCAAGACCTTTCTGAGACGATTTCCAGAAATGACAGGTAAATTAAGGACCTCTATCTGAGATGATAGACAAAGGAACCCCATGCAACCTGACTATCTCATTAATGTAAAGCTTGGCGTAGTCCTCCACCGAATCTGTAGTCTTGACAACCAAAAAGTGAGCAGACTTAGTAACTCTGTCTACTATTACCCAAATGGAATCATGTTGTCTGCGAGTACGAGGTAAACCTGTAATGAAGTCCATGTTGATCACTTCCCACTTCCATGTAGGAATGTTAATCTCTTGAGTCATACCTCCTGGTTTCTGATGTTCTTCCTTCACCTGCTGATAATTAGGGCACTTGGCCACAAAATCTGCTATATCCCTCTTCATGCCATTCCACCAAAAGACTTCCCGTAGATCACGGTACATCTTAGTGGAACCTGGATGAGTAGAATACCTAGAATTATGGGCTTCTGTAAGGATATGTTGTCTCAACTCATCCACCTTAGGAACACATAAACGACCCTGGTAGCGAAGCACACCATCTCCCCCTTGGGAGAAAATCTCAACTTTCTGCTAGTGAACTACACCTTTCAACTGAAGCAATATAGGGTCACTGTCTTATTTCTCCTTAACCTCCGCTACCAATTCTGAACTGTTATACCAACATCTGAGATGTTCATAAGGAAAACTCCTAAACGAGCAAGCCGGTGAACATCTTTCGCTAATTCCTTCCTTTCTTCCTCAACATGTGCTACATTACCCATAGATAGTCTACTAAGAGCATCATCTACTACATTGGCCTTATCAGGATGGTAAAGCACATTCAAGTTATAGTCCTTGAGGAATTCAAGCCATCTCCTCTAGAGAAGATTCAACTCTTTCTGGGTGAACACATACTGAAGGCTTTTATGGTCTGTGAACACATCTACGTTAACACCATATAAGAAGTGTCTTCAAATCTTTAGGGCAAATACTACGGCTGCAAGCTTAAGGTCATGAGTCGGATAATTCTTCTCATGCACCTTAAGCTGTCTAGAAGCATAAGCTATAACCTTACCTCGTTGCATCAACACACAACCTAGGCCGACTCTGGATGCATCACAATAGATCACATAACCGTCTGAACCCTCTGGTAGAGTCAAAACAGGAGTTGTAGTAAACCTAGTTTTCAGTTCTGTGAAGCTCTTCTCACACTCATCTGACCACTGGAACTTAACCTTCTTCTAAGTCAACTTAGTCAATAGAGAAGCTATTGATGAAAATCCTTCCACGAACCTTCTGTAATAACCAGCCAAACCTGAGAAACTTCTGATATCTGTAGGAGAGGTGGGTCTGGGCCATTGCTTCACTGCCTCAATCTTCTGAGAATCTACTCGGATCCCTTCGCTAGACATATATGACCAAGGAAAGCAACAGATTGCAACCAAAACTCACATTTGCTAAACTTAGCGAATAACTGGCGATCTTTGAGAGTTTGATGGACAACCCTTAAATGAGTCACATGTTCTTCCTCATTCCTAGAGTAAATGAGAATATCATCAATAAAGACGATAACGAACAAGTACAAATATTGCTTGAATACCCTGTTCATTAAATCCATGAAAGTTGCAGGAGCATTGGTTAGTCCAAATGACATAACTACAAATTCATAATGACCATACCGAGTTCTGAAGGCTATTTTTGGGATGTCACTATCTCTGACTCTGAGCTAATGATAACTGGATCTGAGGTCTATTTTTGAAACATGACTAGCGCCCTGAAGTTGGTCGAACAAGTCATCAATCCTGGGGATAGGGTACTTATTCTTGTTGGTGACTTTGTTCAACTGCCGATAGTTAATGTAGATCCTTATAGAACCATCTTTCTTTTTCATGAATAACACTGGAGCACCCCATGGTGAAATACTAGGTCTGATGAACCCCTTATCTAGAAGGTCTTTCAACTGCTCTTTCAATTTCTTTAGCTTAGCTGGAACTATATGTTAAGGAGGAATAGAAATAGGCTGGGTATCTGGAAGGAGATCAATTCTGAAGTCGATTTCCCTTTCTGGAGGAACTCTGAGAAGATCTTCTGGGAACTCATTTACTACAGGAACTGACTCAAGAGCTGGGGTTTCAGAGTTAGAATCCTTAACCCGAACTAAATGATAGATATACCCCTTGGAAATCATCTTTTTGGCCTTAAGGTAAGAAATGAATCGACCCATAGGCACTGAGCTACTACCCTTCCATTCTAAGACTGGTTCGCTTGGAAACTGAAACCGAACAACCCTGGTTCTACAATCGACTGAGGCATAACAGGAATGTAACCAATCCATGCCTGGAATGATATCAAAGTCTACCATTTCTAACTCTACAAGATCTGCTGAGGTGAATTTCTGAGAGACTAAGATAGGGCAATTTCTGTATACCCTTCTAGCTATAACTAGGTCACCTACTGGAGTAGAGACTCAGAAGGGTTCTGAAAGAGTTTCTAGACTGACACCGAAGTTCACTGATATATAAGGAGTTACAAAGGAAAGAGTAGCCCCTAGATCTAACAAAGCATAAACATCTAAGTGAAAGACTCGTAACGTACCAGTGACCACATCAGGAGAATCTTCCTGGTCCTGGCGAGCCTGAAGAGCATACAACCTGTTCTGGCGCTGACCGCCACTTGTACTAGATGAAGTACCCTGCTGAGTTGGGCGACCTGTTGGTACTGAGCCCTACTATTGTTACCTCCTTGCCCCTGTTTGGCAAAAAGGCAATCCCTCAACCTATGGCCAGACTGACCACATCCAAAACACCATTCTTTCTCTGCAAGACACTCTTCCGGATGGTTCTTACCACATTTTGGACAAGTTGGGTAGGTTCTGCTACCTAAAACACTCCCCTGAAACTTAGAGCCTGGTGCCCTACTTTTGTGATCTTGTCTAAACCTGGGAGATGGAGCACTAGTTGATGAAGGTGCTGGAGCTGAAGATTTCTGCTGAAACTGCCAGCGATTTCCGCCACCCGATTTCTGCTGAGCGTACTCATAGTTACCTGTCCTAGCCTTCTTGTTGTCCTTAGCCATTTCCCTAAGCTTATCTCCCTCAACCTGATGAGCATGAGTCATGAGCCTAGAAATATTTATCTCATCTAACAACATAGCATTTCTGCACTCTATTTTTACCAAGTCGGACACTTCATACAGAAACTTACTCACGTGTGCCCTCGAATCGACAACCATATGAGAAGCATACCTCGAGAGTTGGGTGAAATTGAGTCCGTACTCTTGGACTGACATTGTACCTTTCCTCAAATTCATAAATTTCTGAGCCTTAGCCTCCCTCAACTCTCTTGGAAAGAACCTATCCAGAAAAGCTCCAGTAAAGCATTCCCAAGTCACATGAGTTGGATCAGTACCCCTGTTTTCCTTCCATTAAGTAAACCATAAGTAAGCCACATCCTTGAGCTGGTAGGATGCCAACTCTACCCTATCATTCCCAGTTACCTGCATCACTCCAAAGATCTTCTTAACCTCATCGATGAAATTTTATGGGTCCTCACCAACCTATGACCCTAGAAACTCTGGTGGATTCATCATAATGAAATCATGAACCCTGGCTGCAGCTGACCCATTATTAGCATTAGGAGGAACTGGAGCCTGCTGATTGTTCTAGTTAGTCACGCTCTGAGCCAAAAGCTGAATCGCATTTCGAAACTCTGCATTCGAAACCTCTTGATCTGAGACTGGAGGAGCTACGTTAGCATTCCTGGCGTTAGCTCTACGAGGAGGCATGATCAGAAATGCATAACAACGAGTTAGAAGGTAGATCATACCCACGCACGATAAGAATAACAAGAAAGTGAAGTTTCCTATAACACTTCATAGCCTCCTTCTCATTAGATGTGGTGCACTTCACACCTATGAAAAAGACTCTACTTAGTGCGGCTTCTTAGATATCCTAGTTCACTTAAACCTAATGCTCTAATACCAAGTTTGTCACACCCTGAGGCTACCCCCTTGACGTAAACATGGAACCTAGGATCACGAGTGACCCCAAGCTAACCCTGAGCTGGCATATCATAAGCATACTTAAGAAAAATAATGTGCAGAAGCATAAGACATGAGGTAAACTAAATGATGGGGAATACCCAATCTAAGTCTGAATATATAAATACTAAAAAAGAGTTTAGAATACTGAACTATAACTCAAAAGCTAAAGTTGAATCTGTCTATGTCTGAAATAAGCCTCTAACTGACTAGAGATGCTAGGACATGTCCCCAGCTAACTCTAGTAAAAACTGAAACTGAAATAAAAGACTAAATCTGAAAACATGTCTATCATCCTCGGAGAATGAAGACTCACCACTGTAGCTGCCGAACTAGAGATCGAGAACCGATCTATGAGTGATCTAGATGCTGAGGACCTGAACCTACATCATGAGAAGATGTAGCGCAGAATATGCGTCAGTACTTGAAAGGTACTGAGCATGCAGGACAGAATAAAAATTGAACAAAACATATAAACTGAAGCAACATACTGAACCATGATATAATCTAAACATGATGGAAATACTGAGGTATACTGAAATAAACTGAACTGAATGCAATGACCAAGTACATAACATGCTAAAACTGAATACTAAAGTACAACTGAGAAACCTGGTCAAATGCATAAAAATCTGACTGTGGGAGCTACTAATAACCGACATAAAACCACGCAAGCTAAACGTGGAGTCTGATGTATACGCCCCATCGAGAGGACCCAATATACCCTCCCAGAGGAAAAGAGGCATGACTGGCGTGATCACTAAAATGATGCCCACAGAGGGGACTTATAAACCTATGGGGGCACGTAGTTCTGGGATTATTCAGGTACATTGAACCCTAGTCCACTCGGTCTAAGCCTACTCCCAACTAGAAATATGAACAATGTAACATAATTGAATTATACTGGATAGCTCATTATTCTGACATGCTAACTGAGAATGCGACATTTATAACTGACAATGAAACATTCGAAATCTGAGGCATGTATATCTGCTTAAACTGACCTAGCTAGTGTAATTCATGAAATCTACACCACTAGGGCTCTGAATTTCATGCAAGGAACTAAGCAACAATATGATAATCTGATTTGGATCATTCTAACAGCTAAAACCCAATAATTTCTAACATTCAAGAAAATCCTAGGTCTAGATAATACGAAGGGAATCAAGAATTTGACTGAATTCTAGGGACCTAATGGGTGAAAGGAACCCACTAGTGAAATCCCACATACCTGGTGAAGAATTTCATGGAGAAATCTTTTGATTTCGGGGTTGGAACTGAAGAAACCTTATTGCGTTCTTGGAGAGGGTTTGGTCGACTCTTTCTCCTTTCTGCGTTCTAAGTTTTATGAATTTTGATGAATGATTGACTTGGGTAACTTCTAATTTAGTTAGTAGGCTAAAACTGACCAACACAACGTAGTTTAGGGGTCCAACGCATAGGGGAAAAGACTAAAACGACCCCAACTTAAAAGTTGTCGGGGCCACCGACAGACCGTAGATGGACCGACGGTCCATCCTAGCAACCGTTGGCGTGGGTTCTGGGACTAGAATCTGAGGGGTCTGAACCACAGCCTGGACCACGGACCGTGGTCTGACCTACAGTCCGTAGGTCCTAGCATAGGTCCACACTCAACTAAAATTTTCTGGGGATTCTGGAGGGGGTTGCAGGTGACCAACCACGAACCCCACCTACGGTCTCGTGGGTCACCCTACGGTCCATAGGTGGCACCCGTCGGTGCCACCTGCAACTTCTGAAAATCTGTTAGTTTAGTCTTTTTTGGAGATGGGGTGTTACAAATTATGGGTTAGGTGTTAATTTAATGTAGCGGGTATTGTGTTATGCTTTGTTTTGCTGATGTTCATACATGGATTTTGGCTAATTAGCATGGGGTTTACTTATAGATTAAGGTTGCAAACTTAATTCCTACTTTCGATCTCCGATTGATGCTCGATAGAGATTGATTGGAGTGTGTAATTAGTCTGATACTTGCAATTTAGGTTTGATGTCCATAACTTGCTTGAAAATAGAGGTTATGGGGCGGATCTATTTGCCCTATTGTTGCATCAAAAGAGAGAATAATGTAAGGTATTGGGTTGTTTACTATACCACATAGATGAGATCGGAAGCAGATTCTATGAAATAATATTATGGGATCGAAAGAAGATTAGTGTCATTGAAGATAACCCAGCCTATCCATGAATGTTCATCACTATAGAGCAACAGAATTACCCATATGTGACATCAATTTCCAATCCCCGCACCCCTAGATTACTTGTTACTTATTTAAATTTCTAAAATCTTGGCTTAATTGTGACTTTTGATAACCAAATCCTTTTATTAAATTTGGTGGAATCATCGACCCACTTGTTTTATTGTTTCAAATGAATGAATTTATATTCCAAATTTTCTGATAGAATTCCTTGCCTTATATCATTCTCTGTGGGATTCGACCCCGACTGTTAGTTGGATATTTTTATTGACAATGACCGCTTACTCTTTTAATTTGTTTTGAAGAGTAGTTTTAGCGTTATCAAAAGGCACTCCTTTTAACTTCACCATTTCCCGAATATAGAGCCAAGCAAATTCTTCAGCTAAAAATGAGGTCTTCAAGAGAAGAAAATGAATCAACTTAGCCATTCGATCAACAACAACCCAAATAGAATCAAACTATCGACGAGTGCGGGGTAAGCCCGTAATGAAGTCATTATTCAAATATTTTCACTTTCAAGTAGGAATGCTAATGTCTTGAACCAAACCTCCCACTTTTTTATGCTCAACTTTCACTTGTTAACAATTAGGACACTTAGCCACAAATTCCGCAATACCTTTCCTCATCCCATTCCACCAATAGACCTCCAGCAAATCACGGTACATCTTGGTAGCTACTAGGTAAATAGAATAACGAGAATGGTAATATTTCATCAAAATATGAGGCCTCAAATCATCAACATTTGGAACACATAAGGTAATGAAGTACAACATCTCCCCCTTAAGAAAAAGCCTCAATGTCTTTCTTAGAAACCACCTTTTTCAACTCAACCACAGTCGGATCAAGATCTTTCTTAGCTTTCACATCTAAAATCAGAGACGATTCTGAGAAGTTCTGAACAATGATGCCACCCTCATCGAAATCAACCAAACAAAGTCTATGAACATCACAAACTAACTCTTATTTATCATCCTTAATGTGAGCAACACTAGTCATCGACAATCGGCTAAGAGCATTGATTAACGTTTCAAGCACACCTCATTCAATTCTAGGTGCGAACGATCGTTAAGCAGTATAAAACTCAACAAATGAGTTGGGGTCGAATCCCACAGGGAGCGGTACGTGTTCAAATTCAATTAAGAAGTGCAAATGTGATCTAACTAGCTATAGGAATAGATAGTATCGGAAAAAGACATATCAAATAAAAGGAGTGACACTAAATGTCAATTGGGGGTTTTTGGTTTGAAATTATCAACTACAAGCAATCAAATAGTAGAGAGATAATAATAAGGAGAGGAATTCTCGAGATGTGATCGATTATAGGCAAATTTTGATATATGGGTAATTGAAACTACTAGTAAACAACCAAAAATCAGTGGGTAGGCTAGACTATAATTGAAATAGCTTTCTCTCGAATAGTTATTCCGCTTCAAGCGATTTCTCTCGAACATCAACAAGCATAGCAATTAAGAACAACCCATAACCTTAATGCATCTTCTCTCTCAAGCAAGATGGGTAGGACTGGGTTTAGGATTCACTCTTTCGAGTTGAACCCATATCAACCCAATACATACAAATCATTACTCAAAAGATTTAGTTCAAAAACCTCTCTCTCGAGCAAGCTAAGAACATAAAATTAGAACTGCATTTGCAACTACAATTCATAAATTAACCCATAGCTAATGATTAAACCCACTTCAAAATAGCATTTAAACTAGTAATTAGCAATACCAATACACTAATTCAACACATAATCACATGATCACACCCCAAGAATTGAGGTTTAAGCCGAACATCATAATAAGATAAAAACCGTTACCGAATTGATTAGCCATCAACTGGGTAAGAGGAATTCAAGCTTTACAATACTTCAATTCGAAGAAAATTAGAAACCCACTTGTGAAATCTCCAAGTTGAGTCTCAAAACCCTCAAGTCTACTAAGAGAACTCAAGAGAAAACTCTTCTAGACTAAAAATTCGATCTCAAAAGATAGATAAAAAAATCCCAAAAATTCGATTATAAATTATTGTTCAAAATGTAATTTATAGTCGCCGAAAATAAGCCACGAAGGGCCACTCGGCGAAGTAAGTCGGGCTCGCCGAACCACTCGGCGAGCCGCCCTTTGACCTCTTCCATCGCCTTTTCACCTTCGCATTCAGCATCCTCGAGGTCTGTAACTTTGGGCGATCTATCTTTGCTTCGCGGAATGACTCAGCGATTCGCCAACTGCTCCTTTTCGTCGCCGACTTGGTTTCTTCCTTCAAGGCTTGGCACACTGGAACTTTAGGCGGTGAGATTAGCCACACGGCGACACGCCGAGTACTCTTGGCGATCTTCAGGCTCTCCCTTCTTCATTTCTTCAGCTTGTTTTGTTCCTTTTTGCCTGTTACTGCCCTTGCTTTGCTCCTCAATCCATATACCTGAAAATCAAGGCATTATACATTAGTTTATAGCATAAATTAGGCATTTGAGGACACTAAATCTATCAAAACAAAGCCCTAAATGAGTCCAAATCACGGACTCATCAACACCCCCAACTTAAACTTTTGCTTGTCCTCAAGTAAAACTCAAGATCAGCAGTTCAAAAAGGATGTCTCAAACAGTGTTGCATAAAACTCAACATGAATGACAAGGCTCAATATACTCATGCAATGATCAATTGTGCACTCAAAGATTGAAATTGTGACTCACCATTACCAAAGATGCTCAAGTTCACAATACTTGCTTCAAATGCAAGTTCAAGCTCAACAAAGGTGCTCAAATGCCCTCACAACAAAGATGATTCCATATTCACACACTATTTCTCAGCAATTTAAAGTTCCAGGATCACATACAACTCTCACACTCACAAAGATGAACACATGCATGACTTCACCTATAGGTTTGCCCTTATTTTCCAATCAACATTTGTTTCAGCTCACTCAAGATCACAAAGGTCTTTTCATGGCTTGTAATGGGGCTGAGTGTCAAGGTAT